>CAKNYM010036421.1:17118-36106 GCA_932195095.1 Andricus curvator | reverse complement strand
TAAAAAGAGACATTTTTCTAAATTGTATTCAGAATTGTCAATATTATGTATATCGAGTTGATCCTGAAAATTACTCTTCAAAATCAGCCATAGAATACGAATGAGAAATTCATTTTTGAATGCCACCCCTATAAGTCTATTTTTAGGGTTTTAAATAAACCCCATAAGTTTTAGTAAACATTGTTTCGTGTGCATGAAATATTACTTTATAGTGATAATTAGATTTTCAAATATATTGTTAAAACAATGTATCATATTTTATAGAAATTTTCTCTTACAATAAAGTTAGAAATTCACGGTTTTATCTGATTTTTTCAACTGATTTTCAACTTTTCAGTTGGACCGAGACAATAATCAACTGAATTTAACAGACACAATTGTTTAAACTATTTATTATTTATAATAATATTCTCTTAGAATAATGCTAGAAATTTGCAGTTCTTTTCTAATATTTTCCACTTTTGGTCCACTTTCAAATTCTAGTGAGGTAATAATTAATTAAATTTAACAAACATAATTGTTTGAAGAATTCATTATTTTTAATAATATTCTCTTTGAATGATGTTAGAAAGTTAAATTTTTTTTAAATTTTAACATTTTGTCCACTGTTTACTTAGCGCGATAATTATTAATGCAAGTTATTAATATACTAGAAAGTTGCGGATTTTTCTGGAATTTTCAGCTTTTCATTGACTTACCTAAAATTTGAGGAATATTTCAAATACCTGTTTTATTTCAGAAAAACATATTCACAAAAAGGAAGATTATTTGAAAAAATATTCTCTCTATTGCTTCTTTATTATTTTTTCGTAACTAAAAAGCCAAAGCAAAGTTAAAACTTTCAGAAAAAACGCTACTTTACAGCAATTATCTAAGAGAATACAGTTATAAGTAATAATAAAATTTTCAAACAATCAGGTTTGTTAATTGGTCTTTACACTGTTATTAAACTAAAAACAAACAAATAGATTTTAGGAAAGGAAAAACACTTTTGAACCATGAACTGCTGTTTATATTTTGCGTCGTTACTCGTTTCTAAAAAAGAAGAGATTTCGAATCGTTAAGAATAAAAAGTTGTTTTTCTCAAAAACGCGTGGTACGATTTTTTTCTTTATCGGCATTCATTAGATTACATAATATCACGCGTTTAACAATAATTTTGAAAATTTTTTGATAGTGAACACTTTCAATTTTTAAAATTCAAATACTCATAACTTTTTACTAGCAATACATCATTTTTAGAAGAAACTAATAAATTATTCGAAATTTATGATTGATGAAGTAAATGAAGTAATTCATAAGTACACCGAGTTACACGCAAATCCCATTCAAGCACGAAAATTCTTGTTATCACTTGACATGGACTCCAGCTTCTATAGAATATCGTGATGCAAGAACAATTCATTTTTGCTTAAATGCAACTTTTTAACGTGATGCATAATCCAAAAATCAATTATTTTCAACGATTAGTTTTAAGATTCTAATTTAAGAAAGTCGTTCAAGGTTTACCCGCGCAAATGAATTTTTAATTAAATAGGTCAGTTTTCAACAATATAGTTAAACTTTAAACCAAAGAGATCAATTTTTAAATAAAAATATAAATCTCCAACAAAAAATTGTTTCTTAATAAAGTGTTTCTACCAAAATTTTCAACAACAAAATATGTGTTTTAAATAAGAAGTACATTTTCTATCAAGATACTGGAATTTTCAACCTGAAAAGAGGATTTTTCAACAAAACAGTTGAATTTTCAACAAAATATAGTTGGATTTTTTAACCAAACAGTATCAATTTTTAACAAAATTGTTCTCGTATTGAATTTTCCATCAAACAGTTGCCATTTTATCCAAGAAAGATGCAATTTCTATTAAAATAGATACATTTTTAAATTAAACAAATTTTCAAAAAATTGTCGAATTTCTATCAAAAAACAATTTTAGTTTGACCATTTGACAACTAAATATGAGTTTTAAATAAAAAAGTACATTGCACATTTTCCATCAAGAAACTTAAATTTTTAATTTTCGTTTTTTAAATCTAACTTTAGAAATTTTGAACAGAGATCAAAACGAAAAATTGTATTTGCTTAAGTATAAAAAAAAAGTTAAAAACTGAATTTGGCAAATTTTGAAAAAAATGATTCTACCTTTCAAAAATAATATGTTTGATATTACTGTCTCCAGACGTTTTACTACTGGCACTTCTGTTTTCTTTTTATTAACTGAAGCCTCAACCAAAATAGACTAATTTTCAAACCAAAAAAAAAGGAATTTTTATCAAAAGAGTTGAACTTTTAACCAAGAAAGATTTTTTATTCGATAAAGAAACGAAGGCTGAGCCAAAATGTTTAATAATTCAACATTGAAGAATCAATCAAAAAATGTATAAATTTTCAAAATTATATAATTTCAGGCAATTTTAAGCTGGAAACATTAATCTAAACATCGAAATTTGTTCTAAAATCTTTTTTAATATTCGCTTAAAAATTTGTTTTGAAAAATCATAAAACATTTTTCCAGGAATCTAATGCAAATTTTGTTATTCATTATCTTGAAAGTTGAATTTTTCCTACAATTTTTTTTAAATCCGGAAAAATCGAAAAATTGCTTCAAAACCTTCCAGATTCTATTTTGAAAATTTTTAAAAATAACTTTAAAAATTAATTTTTCAAAAAAGAATTCATTTTTCGTTTTCCCAGGAATTTTTGTAAAAAATTTTTCATTCTTTTGAAACCTTTAAAAATGCTTATTAAATGTTGTGTTCTGAATCTTCAAAAATGTACGTTTTGTTTTAAATGTTTTGAAATCTTTTCAAGTTTTGAATTATTTTGAAATCTTTTCAAAATTTCTAAATATATCTGAAACTTACTTGCTTTTTTTCCAAATTAATAATTCAGTAAACATTTTTTCAGTTTTTAATGAAAATCTCTTTTTTTTGGTTGAAAATTAATTATTATTGACCGTGAAATTAAACTATTCCATGTTTGGTTGACAATTCATTTCTTTGGTTGAAAATTCCTCAATTTTGAATAGTTTTGTGTACATGCATGCATTTTGTTACAAATTAATCTTTTTGGGTAGAAAATTAATCTTTTCGGTTGAAAATTCAACTATTTGTTAAAAATTTTTTTGTTTGTTAAAAATACATTTTTGTGGTTGAAGACTCATTATTTTGGTAAAAAATTCATTTCGTTGGTTGAAATTTGTATCTTTCTGTTGAAAATTCGTTTTTGTTTAGTTAAAAATAAATTTTTAAACTGCAAATGTATGTTTTATGCTTCGAATTAGTAAAATCGATAAACAAATTCAAACAGGGGCATATACATGTAGTCAAAATAAATTATTCACAGATTGAATAAAAACTTTTGCTATTCAATAACATAAATTCCTGCGTAACATTCAAAAGATTGTACACTAATATTAAGAAACATAATATGTATGAGGAAAATAAAATTATAGTTATAATTTAAATAAAAACAATATCAACATGTACCGTTTTATTTGTTTATAACGTAGCTGTAGCCAAATTTTTAAATGTCGCTAGCTGAAGAGTTTCTTTAGAAAACCCCAAAAATTCTTGGCATCCTAAAACTTAAAGGAAATTTAATAGTTTACACCTACATTTGACAATCTTTCGCATGAGTTGTATATATCGTTATGCGCGGAAAGAATAGTAGAATGAATATAATATCAGTCAAATACGACGAATGTTCGCATTTTCTTTATTCTGAAAATAAGAAATAACTGGTGCTCTTATCCTATGATTAGATTACTTCAAAACTGACACGCAAAAATAGTTTTGTTTTTTTCAAAACAATAGAAAGAAAGGAAGGAATCGACATTATTTTGTTGACTATTTGCATTTAAATAAAATCTCGAAGATTATTTAAAAATTTCGGAAACATATCAATTCTAAATGAAATGCAGAATTTTCGTAAAAATTAACAAAATCTCTACCAGGTTAAGCATATATATAATTTAAAAAAGAGAGTTAAACAACCACCGCAGGGTTCCACATCTATGGTCACGTATCGCCTCATATATATATATGCCCAAAAAATCACATTTGAGAAATGCCAAGGGGCATGTTCACCAAATCGTTCTTGCCGGCAAATAAATATATACGTGTTTTTTTTTATTTGCAAAAAAAATATATTTTTCTCGCATTTTTATATCTCAGAAATATTATGCAAAAGTTTTAGGCATATCAAAAATTGCATAAAATGGCAATATTTGGAGGCTCGTTGTGAGTCTCAGATATGCTTCTGAGAGATAAACGTTTATTTTTTTAGCCTGCTGGCCTTAAAAAATTGACTTGCTTACACTTCCATTTTTTACAGAATTTTCTTACAACTAACCCTTAAAAATAACATCCTTCCACACCTTATATCTAACGCCGCTCGCTCTTATCGCATTGCCTTCCTCGCTTCGCCTCGCCTCGCTCGCATGTCCCTACTTTCTTGGTTGCCTCGCATTACCAAACTCTGCCTCCGCGACTAATACCTAATACTTATCTACTATTTACAATATTTACAATTACTTATATTTACTTCCTCCTCTATTTACAATCTTTCCTTCTCCATTCCTCTTCCTCCTTCCTTCTCTTCTTCTCCATCTTACCCAATACTCCCTTCACCCATGCTACTGCCCTTTTGTCCCCCCTTTCATGCATCAATACCTCCATGCTTAACCCACTCCTTTCCACCTCCACGCACTCCTCCAACCAGTGCTCCACTCTTGCCTCCCCCTTCCCACATAGTTCACACATCCTCTTTTCCCTAGCGAGCCAGAACCTATTGAAACCCTCCATGCAACCACATCTCATCCTCGCTATAAGCTCCTGACTTCCTTTCTCTCCTTTCTCACACAAATATTGCGCTCTCGCCTTTGGCATAATCCACACATAGTTCCCATTAAACCTTGTCTCTCTTATTCTCTCTTCCCCTGCTGTCTTCTCTCTCTCCATGCTGTTTTTCTTAACCAACTCATATACCTTCCTTCCTTCCTCATGCATCCTTCTCAATTCATCCATATGCAGTCCATTCGTTCTAAAATACCTTTCTCTTTCAACCTCCATCTTCCCTCCCCCTCTCCTGTTCTCCTTCTCCCACCAACACTCCCTAACCAGCTTACTTCCCCCCTCTTCCAAAAATTTCTCCTCATATTTACACGCTCGACTCCCCGCTAGAATCCCTACACTCGTTCTCCCCGTCTCCCTCCTGACAATATAATTAGGCGTGTTCCTTGCCTACCCCAGTGTCCACTTTACATACCTCTCCTGTATCCTATTTACCTCTTCGCTTTCCTTCCACCCCCACACCTCTACTCCATACAATAGCACACTCATCACTAGTGAGTCAAACAATTTCATTCTCCTTCCAAAATCATCTGCAAATAACAAAGACAACTGTGATCTGAATATTACCTATGGTTTTCACTTACTTGAATTCTCGTTGATTTTAGTCCAATCAATTGTACATCGAGTTCAATACCTCATCAACGTTTCAATACGAGCTTGAATTCCTGAATCGGATACACAAGTGAGGGGCTGATAGCAAAAGTCGAGTAGAAAAGTCGTCGGAACAAAAACGAGTTAAAAAGAAACAAGAATAACGAGAATTGTATCGTATATTATAATATAAAAGTGTATTGCAGTAATAGATTATAATATAATCTACTGTAACATGATATCGCTATATTATGATATACGATGCAGTCTTCGTTATTCCTGTTTCTTTTTAAATCGTTTTTGTTCCGGCGATTTTTCTACTCCGCTTTTGCTATCAGTCCCTCAAGTTATCTTAATCGCATCAAAAAAAATGTTTTGCTTTGGTTTTTAAATCAGCCAAGATGTAGGCTCCGGGCTTCCGACTCGTCACTTCCCACAAAACCAGAAGACGATCGAGTCGGAAAAATTACTTCACAAAATTATAATCAAAGAAATTCGAAGATTGAAATGAAAAATGACACTCATGAATAAACTGTGCAATAGGGAAAATACCTCAGTATGAGAAAAACTAATAAACTCATTGAATTGCTATAGTCCTCACAAAGGTCAAGATCGAACTGAGTCAAAAAAAAGGGAGGAAGTCCCCCTTTCGAGCAAGACACGCGTTGCTATCAAGAAAGAGAATTAATAACAAAGGTAAACTAACGAGGAATAATATTTTCCTTCAGATAGAAGATCTTGTACCAAAATCATGATACAAGATTTTATTTAATTTTTCCCTAAAAAGTAGTTTTTAGTAGAAAAGTAAGTTTTCGTATAAAATATTACAAAACATTTAGTTTTCGCTAAAGTGGTTCACTCTAAGGGATGTCAATGTCTAAAGGCTTATAAATATAATCTTATGTCTAAAAGACAGATAAATTCTTGTCATGTGTTGTCGACTGCCATAGGCACTTTTGTTAAATTTATCGTTACACGTCAAATGCACCTATATCTAGTCCATTCAAGGCAATGATAATGGTGTCAAAAGATAGAGCAAAGGTCAGTGTATCATCCCCAGATGAAAACCTCAAATTGCCATTTTGACCCTACCTGACAATAATGCAGATATGTCCTAAATTAAATGCGACATACTACTCGCATGAAAGAAATGGCATTTTTCAAGATTTATGAATATTCAAGATAATATTATTAAAAAATTAATCGGCAGAAGTCGACCAAGGTGACCGCTGCCACCACAAGCATGACTTTCTGTTTACCGTCAAATCTCTACTTTATCACCCATATGCATAAATGTATATTTATTTGTAAGAAACTAATATTGCTAAAAATATAAACATCTCACATCAATCAGAAGTTACACTACGCAAACTTTCATATGTAACCCGTGAAAAGGGAATTTCAAAATAACAAAACTACTGGGGATTGAAGCCTCCCAGATGTGACGGTGTATTTTTCGACCGTCACTCAAAACTTCCTGGCTTGAGAAATTAGTAAATTTTGAAACTAATTCGCGTGAGACGTTACAGCAAGGGTCAGCATACCAGAACACCACCAGGAAACACTCATGGTCTTGAAACATATGATTAAATGCGGCTCTAGTCGTTTGCACGTCACGTGTGTTCTATCGTTCCGTTATATTCGTTAAATTACGAGTGTTTAAAGAAGTGCATAGTGCTATAAATGGTTAGTGGTGTTCATCTTGTACTAGTGAACAAATAAAAGTGCACTATCTTGCGGCTTTCATTCAGAAAAATTTTTTATTTTACCTTTCAACGTTTGTGTATTGTGCTGGTTACGTTTCCAATATGGTTGCATGTTCTGTCTGTAATGGATCTATAGCGGGAGGAGCGACGGATTCTCTAGATTGTGGAAGGTGTAGCACATTGTCATATATGACTTGTCTGAATTTGGCGACAAAGAATATTGAAAATATCAACAAAAAACTGAAGGTTTGGAACTGCACTAATTGCTCTAATGTCTTCCGTCACGCTGGGGCCCGGAGTCGAAGCATTAATCGCTAACGCTATTTCTAAGGGACAGGAATCCGCCCTTCAAAAAATCACTTCCTAGTTGGAGGATTTTGAGGCTGAACAAATGGCTTTTAATCATTTATTCGAAGTAGCCATCAAAGGAATAAAAGCCGATGTTGTTAAAAATACTTTCCTAAATTTCTAGTTTGATGAGTAGATGCAATTATATAAGATGTTATGGTGTTGACCAGGGTGTAATATTTATTATTGAAGATGGAAAGTAAAACTCTGTAGACTACTGGTCAAATTTTATTGTAATCATGTCCGAGAAACTCTCAGTTCATAATGTTTTACAAACGTTTCGACTGTTCGTCGACAGTCCTCTTCAGTAAAATTATTCTACTGCAAATGTAAACCTGTGTGATGAAAATACATGACTTGTAAGCGTAAAGACTTGAAAAAGGAACAGATATAGTGACGGTTTTAAAAAATCTTTTTTTTTAAAGTATGAAACAAAATAATATAAATTGGAGCAAGAACAGAAGTAATTGCAGTATCGTGACGATTAGTACAAGGATATAAGTATAACATTTTATTTTTATTTATTTTTTATATTATTAAAAGTTATTACCTGTTAGATAAATTGTAAATAAAAGTTATATATATACTCTTGTATTGACTCCGTCTGCTGGACGGACTTAATTACAGATTAAAATTATTGTAACATATCAAAAACACATTCGTTTTCTTGCCGTCCAGCAGACGAAATGAATACGGCAAGGAACACAGGTGATGTATATTTGATAGGTTGATTCACATTGACTTGGTAGTACATTGAGTATATCTGCTACGCATGACGTATTTCTTATGAAGCGTGAACGGTACATTGTTGTAAAAGAGAAGGAAAAGAGAGTGAGGGAAACAAGACCAAAGAGTACTTATTTGCAGATTCTAATAGAAGGGGGTTAACATTAAGAGTTAAGAATAGAGAATATATATCATTGGGTGGCATGAATGAGGCTATTATATGTTATGCTCATATTATCTATGTCAGTTCTGAAATTAACATTATTAGTGTTCTTAACAATCTAAAACATTTCCATAAACATACGTATGAAATAGTATGCTTCTTTAGCTAGAATAATAACGTTTTCAAAGTCAAAGGAATGTTTTTTCAAGGTTGCATGCTTTGATAGAGCGGTGTTGAGTCTGTTGTTGTTGCAGTCTCTCATGTATTCCTTTAATCTTACCTCAATATAACGTTTGGTTTCACCGATATAACATAGCTCACAATCCAAGCATGTTAATTTATAAACTACATTAGTAATTTTACTTTTCGGAATTGGATCTTTTTGAGTTCTGAACAGATTGAAAGGATCTTTTACAGGTTTGCAAATAATTTTGATATCATGTTTCTTGTATAATTTTTGTAGAATTCTGGACATTTGTGGATTGTAAGGTAGAACAATCGAACGATCTAAGTTCAAGTCGTTGTTTAATCCATTGTTAACATTATGACGAGGAGTAAGAATTTCGTTAACTCTTTGTTCTATTAATTTATCAACAAGTTTTTCTGGAAAACCATTGATTTTAAGTGTGTGAGAGATGATTTCTAAATTTTTATGGTGGAAAGAGACATGTGAAAGTTTAACGGCTCTGTCAACTAAATTGTTGATAATACTGGTTTTATAAGGAGGATAAGTAATAGAATAAAAATTGGTGTATCTGCCAGACCAAGTAGGTTTACGGAACCAGTTAGTGTAAATTTTACCATTAATATTGGATAGTTGCACATCTAAGACAGAAATACTTTTATCTTGCTCATATTCGATCGTGAATTGTAATCTGTTGTGATATTTATTAAACAAGTCTTTAAAATTTTCAATTTGATTGCGAGGTAGACAAGACAAAATATCATCGACATAGCGATAGAAAAACAATGGAGAAAAATTCTGATTTGGAGAGAGAATTTCATGTTCTAAGGATTCCATCACCAAATCAGATACTGCGGCAGATATAGGTCAACCCGTAGGTACGCCATATGTCTGTTTGTAGAATTTTTCTTGAAAGGTACAATAAGCATTCTTCAAAAAAAATTCTAATAATTGTATAAAAAATTCATAAGGTAATTTTGTATGGCATTTGATTAAGTTCCATTTGTTTTTTACAGCATCAAGAACAAGATCGTGTGGAATGTTAGTGAAGAGTGATTTTACGTCAAGACTAAAAAATT
Organism: Andricus curvator; assembly: GCA_932195095.1. Classification (NCBI taxonomy): domain Eukaryota; kingdom Metazoa; phylum Arthropoda; class Insecta; order Hymenoptera; family Cynipidae; genus Andricus; species Andricus curvator. The sequence continues at coordinate 26,452 of CAKNYM010036421.1, read as the reverse complement.
CGTATCCATCAGGGACTGTAAACTTAGAAACCTTTTCCACAAAGTTCTAGCTATCTTTCACATGCCGAGAAGTATTACCTAAAATCGCTTTAATAGACTTTGCTAAGTATCTTGAGATGTAGTATAAAGGTGATCCTATAAATGATGTTACTGGACGTAATGGACAATCCAGTTTATGTATCTTTGGGAGTCCATAGTACTCGTGAGCAAAACCATTAGTACATTTCAGGGTTCTAGCAGAATCTATATTAAGTATTCCAAGAAGGAAAAGCTCATCGATGATTTTGTTAAGTTCAATTTGTATGCCATACAAAATTACCTTATGAATTTTTTATACAATTATTAGAATTTTGTTTGAAGAATGCTTATTGTACCTTTCAAGGAAAATTCTACAAACAGACATATGGCGTACCTATGGGTTCACCTATATCTGCCGCAGTATCTGATTTGGTAATGGAATCCTTAGAACATGAAATTCTCTCTCAAAATCAGAATTTTTCTCCATTGTTTTTCTATCGTTATGTCGATGACATTTTTCTCGTCTACCTCGCAATCAAATTGAACATTTTAAATACTTGTTTAATAAATATCACAACAGATTACAATTCACGATCGAATATGAGCAAGATAAAAGTATTTCTGTCTTAGATGTGCAACTATCCAATATTAATGGTAAAATTTACACTAACTGGTTCCGTAAACCTACTTGGTCTGGCAGATACGCCAATTTTTATTCTATTACTTATCCTCCTTATAAAACCAGTATTATCAACAATTTAGTTGACAGAGCCGTTAAACTTTCACATGTCTCTTTCCACCATAAAAATTTAGAAATCGTCTCTTACACACTTAAAATCAATGGTTTTCCAGAAAAACTTGTTGATAAATTAATAGAACAAAGAGTTAACCAAATTCTTACTCCTCGTCATAATGTTAACGACGGATTAAACAACGACTTGAACTTAGATCGTTCGATTGTTCTACCTTACAATCCACAAATGTCCAGAATTCTACCAAAATTATACAAGAAACGTGATATCAAAATTATTTTCAAACCTGTAAAAGATCCTTTCAATCTGTTCAGAACTCAAAAAGATCCAATTCCGAAAAGTAAAATTACTAATGTAGTTTATAAATTAACATGCTTGGATTGTGAGCAATGTTATATCGGTGAAACCAAACGTTATACTGAGGTAAGAATAAAGGAACACATAAGAGACTGCAACAACAACAGACTCAACACCGCTCTATCAAAGCATGCAACCTTGAAAAAACATTCCTTTGACTTTGAAAACGTTATTATTCTAGCCAGAGAAGCATACTATTTCAAACGTATGTTTATGGAAATGTTTTATATTGTTAAGAATACTAATAATGTTAGTTTCAGAACTGACATAGATAATATGAGCATAAAATATAATAGCCTCATTCATGCCACCCAATGATATATATTCTCTATTCTTAACTCTTAATGTTAACCCCCTTTTATTAGAATCTCAAAATAACTACTCTTTGGTCTTGCTTCTCTCTCTCTCTCTTTTCCTTCTCTTTTACAACAATGTAGCGTTCACGCTTCATAAGAAATACGTCATGCGTAGCAGATATACTCAATGTACTACCAAGTCAATGTGAATCAACCTATCGAATATACATCACCTGTGTTCCTTGCCGTATCCATCCGTCTCCTGGACGGCAAGAAAACGAATGTGTTTTTAATATGTTACAATAATTTTAATCTGTAATTAAGTCCGTCCAGCAGACGGAGTCAATACAAGAGTATATATAACTTTTATTTACAATTTATCTAACAGGTAATAACTTTTAATAATATAAAAAATAAATAAAAATAAAATGTTATACTTATATCCTTGTACTAATCGTTACGATACTGCAATTACTTCTGTTCTTGCTCCAATTTATATTATTTTGTTTCATACTTTAAAAAAAAAGATTTTTTAAAACCGTCACTATATCTGTTTCTTTTTCAAGTCATTTCGCTTACAAGTCAAGTATTTTCATCACACAGGTTTACATTTGCAGTAGAATAATTTTACTGAAGAGGACTGTCGACGAACAGTCGAAACGTTTGTAAAACATTACGAACTGAGAGTTTCTCGGACATGATTACAATAAAATTTGAACAGTAATCTACAGATCTTTACTTTCCATCTTCAATAGCAGATGCAATTACCTAGAACAAAGTGCGCTCTCTTCAGCACTTGAGCTTCACAGTTTACCTGTCAAACAGTCGGAGGATTTTGCCGCTACTTTTTGCAGATTGCTGCAGTTTCGGACGTGCCTCTCACAAAAGATGACATTCCGTCTATTTACCGCTTAAGAGTTTTCACAAACAATCACAACTCACAGAACATCCTACTAATACTCGTTTGTGAAACTACAGCAGTAATATACTTGCGTGAAACTCTTTGAAAACTGCAGGAAAAAGCGTGGAGTCACAACGTTGTAAAGATCCTAGATGGTAAGGTGAGCGCGTCTTTGTAATGAGGTACCTGAATCAATTAGGAATTCACTTTCGCTTTATCACTTTAAAAAGCTATTATTTAACTTTTTGTTTAGCATTGATAATTCTACTCTCGAAGTTTCGCACAGGTAAATTGTAAATTGTTAATTTTTCTAACTTTCAGTGACGTTTTGCGCCATAGTAGTATTATAACAATTAAATCTTTGCATTTCGATTGATAGTTTATATCAGTTATCTAACAATTGAGTTTTAAGTTCTTTAATGCCATCCGTTATGCCAACCACTAGCTTATATTAGCATATATTACTCATATTCATCATATGATATATTATTGTTATCTTTAGCCATCTGTAATCAGTTTTTCTTACCTACGTCAGAATCGTCGTTTGACCAGAGTTGTTACATTATTTTGTAGAACATATGTATAATATGTTCCTTTGAGGGCTGTTTTGCCCTAGGGACTTAATGAATAAATTCTAAATTCTGAATTTATTATTCTTATACCTTTCCTGGAGTCAAAGCTGTCACCTGGAAACGTTCAACCAAAGGAGTGGCAAAAACTAATGAAAGTACTCGAAGTGATATTTGAATTTGGAAATCTTTCCCGCTTGTATCTAACTGGAGGCCGCCACCTTTCTGATGACCGAGACATTCGCGTAACAGAGTCACAAGCAGGTACAGAGTCCCGTGTCTCTCTCACCGGAGCGCTACCCAACCAGTATAATTACATATTTACTAATTTTTTATGTAATCTGAAGCGCCCGCACGTACTTCGAAAGCCTAAATGAGTTAATTCTAACCATGAACCGGGGTGCACTCCTGAATATACACGAGTCGGCGAACTCGGTTAGCTTGCAGCATCTGGCTGCGTGATCCCGGCGACGGGATAGATGGCGAAGAGATCGACGGCGACTCTTTTTCTAACCATCCCTTCGAAAATGTCAAGCTCCGACGAGAAAATGGTATATCAGCTTGTGTATTCACTAAATTCCGGAAATCATTAGTAACTCGAAAGAAAGTCCAGGAACATGTATGAACTTCTTGTTTCCGGCAAACTCGATGGTCGAACGGGCCCCTTTCATTAAAAAGTAGAATATTGGAGAATTGTTAGCCAAGTATTCCGATCATAGAGTTTCGCCACTTCTTAAGTGTGTCCCCACGAGTTCTTACTGCCTGAATCATAGAGACTTTGTAAATTGCCTTTGAAAATTGTACTCTCACTGTCTCCAAATTCCAAAATTCAGAGTTAATGGATTGTTGTTCAATTGTCGGTTTCTGAAGTAAAGATGTTAAGATTGTGGGTAATAATAGTAATTTTTCAAGTCGATTTCCGGTTAATCGTAATTGTAAGGTAATACGTTTTAATTTTGGTCAAATAAAAGTTAAGATATCGTTGATTGGATATGTGGCCTATGTGTTTCTCGATTATTTAACCCACCCACTCCCTCTGTTCTCTTTTACAGAATTTACCAGAAAGAAATTTGAATTGTTGAATCAGTTAGAAGTATAAAAATATCTGGATAAGTGTAAATTTTACGATGGAGAGCATAATCTCTCTTTAGACCGGATATTTACCCCTCATATCAGAGAGAAAAAAAAATCCTTCACAATCAGGTTTGTCTCGTTTTTAAGTTATCCACAAATAACCGCAATCCAAAGATTCGAAGGCTAATCACTCAGTGGTGTATCTAGGGTATGGCAGGCAGGGCTTGTGTCATGGGCTCCGTTCTAGGAGGGGCGCAAAAAAGCACGTAAACTAACATAAATTAGTTTTTTTACACAAATAGGGGGGGGGGGGGTCGATTTTTTTGCCATGGGCGCCGTTATCCCTCGTCATCCGTAGATACGCCAGTGTAATCGCTACAACTAAAATACATTATGAATAAATCTGAGATTCTTTCACATTGCAGAATAATAATAACCAGCAATAATAACCCTCGTTTTGAACACTAAAAAAGAAGTGAGCAACAAGTGACGACTGATCAATTCTTTTAGGAAAATATGCATGTTAGGTCAAGTCAATAAAAATCACAGAACTTTAATTAACAATAATATCGCCGGAAAACACGGTCTTAATTAAGAATTATACATTAAAACTTTATATTCAAAATCAAGAAAAATTGTTACTCGGCGAACACGGACTGACGGGACGAGAAGAGAAAAATCGGATTAGTGTTTTGTCCAATAATATAACTAGTAATAGTATAACTTTTTCACCTGGGTTGTACATGTTTTAAGAATTTCGGGGGGGGGGGGGGCGCCCACAAACCCAGGTAATCTCCCCCAGGCTACGGCCTTCCTTGAAAATTCAAAACATGGACCTTTGAATGCGATAGAAATCAAATATAAGGATAAGTCGTGTCACGTCCCGAGCAAAAGACGAGGGTAGTATGGAAAATAGGAAAAGAGAGAGACCAGTGTGCTGATTATGTCAGGCTGGTAAGACCTGACCAATTATTTGTTTGTGGGTTTGTGTGTCACTTATCAGCCCTACGCGGACTGTGTCAGAGTACCGTGTTTAAAATGAGTATGAGATTGTTGCTTGAATAATTGTTTTATTACAAGGAGTAATAACAGATTTAAAAGTTAAATGAAATAAACTTACATATACCTTTTGATGCTTCAAAGGGCGATAGTGAGTTACGTTGTCGGTTGGATCTCCGTGTTTATTGTAAAACACCGACGGATTTTTACCGGATGATAAATTGAATAAACTCGGAAGTAATTCAATAGTGAAAAGGTGTACGAACACTTTTCAATAGTGGTAGTGCGATAAAGGGTTCTATAACAGTCACCCAATCCACACTTGAGTTCTTTTCGCGAACGTTTAACACCGCGGACTTTATCCGTAAAAGACTCACTTTACGACGACCGAAAGTCTCAGCCGAAGGGACTGAGTTCAAGACTGGAACACGTTGACTATTTTGAATTGAACTTGAAAGTACGCGATTTATTCCGAGTGTTTCTTCGGTCACAATGAGATAGAAGCCGTAACTTTGTAAAAGCGATTCGTTAATCGTAGATCGAAGTGAACAGTATGACTGCCGAGAACGTAAGACAATTAACAGGGATGTCGCTGGGGTTTATATATGATGGGTTCTCCTTGCTAGGCATAGGGGCGATGAATACGTGCCGAAAGTCACGTTTGAAATTTCGAATTTGGCACGTTTCTAACTTTTGAAATCGGCAGGTTTCTAACTTTTGAAATCGGCACGTTTCTGCTGATACTCTCAGTTGCCGATTACCTCATCTCTTGCTCTTTCAGGAATATGAATTCTACTACGAACTTAATTATGTGTAATGTGTTTAATCAGACACTTTCGGTTACCGTGTGTCTGACTATTTACATACTCATTTCACTAGTGTTACGTTGTACATTGTTAGGTGACTGTGGTGTTACATATGGTATTAATTATTGTATTAGTTTAAAAATATGTATGTACTAACATTCTACATCTCTACATTCGGTTTTTCGTTATTATTTAACATCTTAGGATTAATAGTACATCCATATGGTAATGGCATAAATATGATTATCCTATATCGGTAACATTTGTAAGTAACATCTTTCTGCTACCGATATTTTATCTCCTCATGGTAAGTACCTCGGTTTATCATACGCTCGTGACGTTACCGAACGCGGATCATTTATCGTTGGCCGCTATGTAGCAAGCGTCGCGATTAACCACATGAGTAATTACCATAAGTAGCTTATCTGTTCTACTTATCGTTAGAAGTTACGTAAAAATTTTAAAATATCAACCGGGACGTAACAGTCGAAGAAATGAAAATGTAGAGAGAATGCAAAGAAATAAAAATAAGAACACAATTTCAAATTCATTGAAAGTAAAAATTCATAAAACAGTGAGTTGATGTCGAATTGACAACAACTATCCAATGCAAAAATAAAATATAGGTTATTTTCATACGTTACAGCTTATTCTTGTTTCTTCTCTTATTACTTTTTTTTCTTTATTCGACACAAAGATAATTTAGAAAGCGTTTATAGTGTTAATATTAACTTTTGAAAAAAACTTGAGTTATTTTTAATTCTGGATTTTTTCTTTATTCAACTATGATAGACTGGTTTAGTTTTGTACTAATTTTAGTATAGCATACCCGCACATGTAAGCATACTTGGTCATAATCATGGAAAACACTTTTACAGGCTTTAAATACGTCGGAAACTTTAAGTGTAGCGATTCACCCCATCGCTGAGTGAATCGTTACAACTACCTATGACGTCAATACATCTATTGAAAAGTTGTCTCTTTACAAATAGCTGTGGAATATTTTATTCTTAAGACCATAAAGAACTCATATTAACAGCTATCAAAAATTTGAGACTATTAAGAAACTTTCTGCACCATATCTGAGACATTTTTTGTGAAAAACTGTAGCGATCTGTCCTGGTTGACGGTATTGATATTTACGAAATAAGAATAAGAAGCTCAAGGTTCGATTTTAATAATTCAAATCAATATATTATGGAATTTATCAATACTTCGTGCATGTCTAGAAAAACTATGTGAATAAATATACAGAATTGCTATTCAAATATTCTATATATGATTTCTGAAATGTGTTTTTATGTAAAATAGATAAACAAAAATTGTCGAAGGATTGTAGATTTTGCGATACAACACTTGGGAGATATCAGGTTTCATTAATGGTTTGTCGCACTTACCTGTTTTTTTACAGCTAAACACCGCACTGTTGAGGGACAGTGCCTTGTTGAATTTCTACTAGGGTTCCTATTCCAATTATTGGTAAATTGTTTTGCCGATCTGTTGTTTAAAGCATATATTTTGTTATCATTGTTAATAGACTCCTTTGCATTTCCTTCGTTATATCGAGGATACGATATATACATTCTACAAACAATTATAATCATTAATAAATGAAAAGTTACTGATTTTTGTATATATAGTAGTAGTAGTAGTATACCATTAAGCCATTTCCCTTTCAGGGTAGGCGTGACACTACCCGATTTGGGTAGTGTTTCTAGGTGGATAGTTACTTGTAGTAAATAACTACAAGTTGGGCTCACCACACCCATAACCACACCATCTATATATAATTTTGAATAATAGACTAAAAAAACACCACAGGGTCCCACTGGGAGTAAATGTCATCCATGAAAATGACACTGGATACCACCAGAAACGCAGTAAATCACGTGATTGACGGCGTTGGATTTACGAGGGTGGAACGGACGAATTGATATGCAAGCTCTTCTGTATATGTATGATAATACGCGTGGCGACGTCGTGAGCCGTGAACTCGTTCGTCACCCAGTGGCGTTATCTTTTCGGCTATATGTCAGTTAGGAGAGCTCTGGCAGGGCTTATAGCTCTGGCAGGTCTTATAGGATAGAAGGAGATAGTGGGCGGAAGAGGGGTCTGGAGAAAATATGGTGATGGAGGTGGAATGATGTCGTAGTTGAGCGGGCAGTTTAGATTTTTTTATTTCTTTTTCTTCTCCAAAGAACTTGGTTAGTACAGATTCAATTTGTTAGTTGGTGGGAAAGGGATGAAGTTAGTAAGCGAGTCGGCTGAAAGGGCTGGTATGCCGGCTGTTTCAGCGGAAACGTGTGTTATCTGACGCACGGAAGAGAAGAAGAAGAATAAGAGGTGCGTCAGGGAGAATCAACAGTTTTTTGCTGACCCATCGTGCCTCTTCAGCAATATCCCTGATTTTTTCAAAAATCCTTCCAAACCCGAAGTATTTTAGACTTTGTCGAAAGAGATTTACGAGATTCGAAATTTCTTAAATAAAAACACTGAGAAGATCATCCGCCTAAGCAGCTTTGCGACTTCATATCATTTGAGGATAGAATGATCGAATCATTGCCGAAGATGTTAAGAAAGCACTGAGGGGTCCTAAGAGCTTCTCCGCTTCAGGACCGGGACCATCTGTCCGCAACTTGAGGAAGCGTCTGGTGGCTTAGTCATAGAGCCTATGGCCAAGTAGAGAAAATCACGACGTTCGACACAAGAAACTGCAGGCCAATAACTTGTTTGTACATGCTGTATAAGATCTTTACAACAACCCTGAAGGACAAGATTTTTCGGACAGTTGGATCTGTTTTGGGAGGGATTTATGAAAAACGCGGATCAAAAGAAGGGTGTAGCAGGCTCTCGGAAGAGCCTGCTAATCGACAGAAGTGTCTACAAGTCACATTATATGTTTTGTAATGTGCTAGTAAATAATTTAATAAAATGTATTGTAACTGTAAAGTTGCCTTATAGAATTTTTACCGCTCACATCCCGTATTTCGAAACAACAATATACTCTAACTTATCCTAGGTTTACTTAGGATTACCATCACTTCAAGTCGTAGTTTCAACGGTAGTTTTGCGAGACTTTTTTGCTTGAAACGCTCATACCTCAAACGTGTAACCGTAGAGGGGATGAGCTAGCCTTTCAGGAAAATTCTTATGCCACAAAATAATCTTAGTCGTATATAAAAATCACGAAATCATTTTTGAAATGGCGTATCATATTTATTAAAAAGTTGACTGAGGGTTGGGTCAATAGCCAGGTTGTGCTGAATTGTCTAGCCGATACTCCTAGGGCATGTTATTGATGGTTAAACATTTTAGGGAATGTGAATGAATAAGAACAAAACTCTTAAACTTTGATACATCAAGTCAAGAGAAGAGAATAGATTGCATTTTTAACCATCACAAAAACTACAATTCAAACCGGGATGTTATATCGGAATTAGAGCGAGGGCTTGACTCAAGGCTAATATGGCGTGGGGAATTCCACATTATTTCAGAAATCAAATAACGAAAAGAGAATAGCGTTAGTGACTCAAGAGGCACACGACATTATGCCACAAAATAA
>CAKNYM010036421.1:0-16718 GCA_932195095.1 Andricus curvator | reverse complement strand
ATACAGGGTGTCCTAGGAGTATTGTCGTTCCTTGTAATGGCGGACAGGGCATTGAAATTTCATGTAGGTAAACATCTAGTTGCAAGCCTACGTGCGACCCTGAAAAGCAATTTCTCCCACGGCGGTAACTTCGCCTTGCTATTAGCATTAAAAAAAAATGCGATCACGAATGTGTTTTTCTATTTAAATCGAATGGGCTCGAGATTTATCGAACCGTAAAATAACTTTGCAAACAATCAATTCTTTTATTCAAACATGATAGAGATAAAATATAGATAATTCGTACGTTATTGCAAATAATCAGTGACCGTCTCTGATTAATGTAGAATTCAATTCAATGTTTTGAATTCTCTGAATTCTTCTGAAGGCATGGAATTCTCTTAAACATCTTTGAATTCTTTTGAATAATTCAGGACATAACTTGATTTAGTTTCAATTTTCTGAATTTTTCAGGAAAACATGAAATTCTTTTCAACTATTTTCAAATTCATCAACTTTGGTCGACAGTAGACTACTACTGAATCAAGATGCAGTCGTTTTTTTCAATTCTGGAAAAGTCTTTGAATTGAATGGAAATCTATTGAATTTTTTTAAACTTTTTTGAATTTCTCTAAAATATTTAGAACTCACGTTGAATTATTGTAAATTTCTTTAAGTCGTTTAAATCCTACAAAATTCTCTACATGCATAATTTTTCATGAGAATTGAATAATATTTAAAAAAATTAAAATGTTTCCAAGTAAATTTAAAGATTTATAGAGAATTCTGTAGAATTAAAAAAAACGTGTGCATCCCAGTCCAGTAGCAGTTCACCCGTCGACGAAAGTTGCTGAATTTGGAAATAGTTGAAAAGAATTTCATGTTTTGAGAAGAATTTAGAACACTAACAATAAATCAAGTAATATCCCACACATTTCAAGAGAATTCTTTGAAATCTTCAAAAGAATTCAAGAGATTACATGTGAATTCTTAGAAATGCAGAGAATTCTGCAAAATTCAAAAGACTTGAAGGAATTTACAATAATTCAATGTGAATCCTAAAGATTTTTGACAAATTCAAAATATTTTGATAGAATTCAAAGACTTCTACAGAATTCTGCAGAATTAAGCGAAACGAGAGAGAGAGAGAGTTAATCATGACCGGTCACTGATTATTTGCATTAATGTACGAATCATCTAGGCTCACGGAAATTATTTGATGAACGCTCACCAAACTTCGGTGAACATAGCCTTGATTTCCATTTTTTCCATGCACCGAATTTCAGTGAGCCAATATTTCATCTCGAATATGGCCTCGCGGGCCAAACAAACTAGGTGAAGGATACACCGAGAAAAAACCACGATCGGTTCCTGCTGCGGCCGACTGGGAGTATGGGATCAGAAGCGAGCCCCTTTGGGCCTTGATCAGGAAGTGCGTGGTGTCTGTAGAGGTCAGAATCTGCGGTGCCTTGGTTTAATTTCGGCTTGTACGTGTGTACCGGGAACGGCTAAACGAAGGCCTCCACGCACGATGCGCTGGCGAAACCTTATGGCACCTACAACCCCAGACAGAATTAAAGGCAACGAAACGGCAATGGACATGGACACGAGAGACGAGGATATCAAACCGTTTGAAAGGGGAAGCTCTATTCTGATGTCCCCACCTGGAATTAGAACTCATTCTTTACCGGAACTTAGAAGAGAAGACAGTTGTCAGGTAAATGATAACTTGTCGAAGGCTAATGCACCTAAAAGAAAGAGGAAGCGTAATACACCGAAAAGAGACGTTGTGGAGTTGGAAAAAAATGAAAGTGTTTATATATCCGCGATGGAACAAATAGACGTCCAATCGAAAAGACTAGGAAAGATACTATTGTGCATGTACAGGCCTAAGACGGAAATGCTGGACATAGGCAGTGCTCTTACTCTCCAGGCTGAAATGCTTTGCCCCAAAGAGTTAAAACGGTGAGTGCACAACGCACTTACTGGAAAAGGAGAGGGCGAAGTGGACAAATTGACACACGAAAATGACATTCTGCATAGACAAATTAGGAGTATGGAAGAAGACCAAAAGAGGCTGATAGACATAAAAAGGTTAAGTGGGGATGATAAATGCGAGCAGTGCAAGAAATTGCAAAGTATGCAAGCTAGAAGGCAGCAACTGAAAAATGAAGAGAGCTTGGAGAGCTTCCGAGAAGCAATAGAAGATGACTGGAAGGCAGAAGTCTTCGGAAAACCCGCAGTTAGGCAAGGCCATATTTGGGAAGCTCCAGATGGCTACATGATCATCCTGCCCTGTGATACAAATATCCAATCAAGAAATAAGTATGTGAATAAATCTATAGAAATATTCGGTGGCAAGGAAGGGCTCCTGCATCAAAACAAAAAGAAAGGTTAAACAGCGAAAATGCGACATTCCTTTGGGTTCCCTGATGCAGTAGGAAACTTTAAGCATACTACCAGAATCATTTATTATCCCATACTTAGTGATCAAGCATCAAAGGCGAAAGATGATGATAAACTGATGTATCAGTCCTTGAAATCTATAAAACAACAGGTACTGAACAACAAACAGAGCAAAGTCGCTGCTTCAGAAATGTAGGACATCACAGGACTTGTAGTTATACGAGTGCTGGAGTTCTTGTTTACTGATACGGCGGTAAAAATCGAAAGATTCAAAACGGCTCAGGGAAGGAGAAAAGAAAACGCAGACGCTACAAGCAGGGCTCAACAGAAGAATACAGACAGGGCACAGGACGAAAATGCTATGAGTAAGGCCGTAAAAAATACAAAGAGTGACGTTCTGCTCGTACAGACAAACGGCGAAATTCTTCTCACGGTTCAAAACGGAGTAAAGATGGCAGAAGCGCTGAAAAGAGAGCTATGAGAGAAACTGCCAGATCTACAGAAGTCTCTTCTCACAAGGAAAAAGATAATACATGTCAAAGACATGGACGAATCGACAACTATTGATGAAGTTCAAGAAGCAGTGTCCAAACTCATAGAAACAAGAGATGAAGATTTTGAAGTAAGAGCGCTCAGACCAGCCTATGGTAACAGAAGAAATGTGACGCTAGTAATGAAGGAACGCGATGCATACCGACTGATACAGAAGGGGAAAATAAGAATTGGCTAGACAAAGTGCAGAGTCATGGAAAGAGTAAAAGAAAAGAGATGTAACAAACGCTGGGAACAGGGACATGAAAGGGTAGTGTGCAAGGGACCGGATAGACACAAGCTCTGCGTAAAATGTGGAAAGGAAGGACACACAAAAAAAGACAGGAACAAGACGGAGGCGCCAGACACACTATGAAACCAAGATAAGAATCCTTCAAGTCAATACTTATAGGAGTCAGCCAGCTCTTGACCTGGCCCTTTTCACGGCAAAGGAACTTGGAGCAGGTGTTGTGGTCCTAAGTGAACCTAACAAAAGATTCATGGAAGAAACGAAAGATTGGATATGTGATCATGCCCTAGACATAGCCATCAGGGTAACTGATCCAGAAATTGCTATCAAAAGCTATGGAAAAGTTAAAAGATTCTCGTACGTGCAAACTCAAGCAGTCACAATATATGACAATGACAGCACTAGCTGGATTAATGCCAAACATCAGAGGAACAAAAGCATCCAAGAGACGGATATTAGTAAGCGTGGTTCACTCCCAGTTGTTGTATGCGGTTCCCGTTTGGTACAGAGCCCTTCAGAATAAAGAAATATTTAGGAAACTCACAAGAATACAAAAAGTCATGGGCATCAGAGTATGCAGCGGGTATCGCACGACCTCTGCAGAAGGGACAGGACTGATGGCGGGAATCCCCCCGATCGAGCTTTTAGCACAGAAAGAGCAGAAACATACAATGGGTTAAAGCCAGATGAAGCAAGAGAAAACCTAATTCAAAGGTGGCAGGAAAAATGGACAAATGGAAAGCACGGGCGCTGGACCTGGAGACTGATACCGAAGATCAGACCATGGTTAGAATGAAAACACGGCGAAGTGAACCTGTCGCAGGCCCTCTCAGGCCATCGTTGCTTCATGGCATACCTCCATAAAAGAAATAGATGGGGGACGGAAAAATTTTGTCACTATTGTGACAATACCAATGACGCAAGCCATACATTATTTGTATGTATAAGATGAATGGAAGTTAGGCAGGATTTTAAAAATGAGACAAGTAAGGAGTTTACGCTAGAAAATATGATGATAACACTTTTAGAGTCGACCAAAGGATGGACATTCACACAAAACGCTATACAAGTAATAATCGAAACAAAAAAAATAGAGCATAGAGAATTTAGACGAGAGTAAATAAAAAAGACAACACTCGCATTGGAGTAATGCTCAGGCGGTTTCCGATGAGAAGTGAGAGAAGAAGAATCTGATACTACCCGGCCTACGTTATGTTTTTTAATTAAGACGACTCTTAGGCGGGGTGTCTTATGCGAGATTTCCCCTCCTCCTCTAAAAAAAATCTATCTATCTCGTCAAAGGCCCACGCGCCTAAAAGGAAGAGGAAGGGTAGCACACCTGAAAGAGACGTTGTGGAATGCGAGACAAACGAAGGTGTTTATATGGCCGGGCTGGAACAAATCGACGTCCAATCAAAAAGGCTAGCAAAGATGCTTATGAGTATGTACAGGCCCAAGACGGAAATACTGGACGTAAGCAGTGATCTCACTCTTCAGGCCGAAATTCTTCGTCCCAAAGAATTCAAAAAATGGATGGACAATGCACTCACTGGAAAGGGAGAGAGCGAAGTAGACCAGTTCAAGCAGGAAAATGACATCCTTTGTAGACAAATATAGAGCATGGAAGAAGATCAAGAGAGGCTGATGGAAATAAAAACAATACATGGCGAGCATGAGAGAGCCGAAGAAAATAGATTGTTCCGTGAAAACAACAGACTGCGATACAAACTTCTACAAGCGGAGGCAGAGATTGAGGAATTTCGAGAAAAGCAATCCCATGAAACTGATACGGAAGTAAAATGTGACAATTGCGTTTAGGCCCAAAAAATCAAAATAAGAAGAAACCACATGAAGAGGGTAGAATCCTTCCAGAGCTTCATGGAAGCAACCCAAGAAGATTGGGACATGGAAGTGTTCACCAAAGCTGATGTTAAATCAGAACACATCTGGGATGCATCTCCAGACTGGGATATCATTCTACCGTGCAACGCAGAACAAGTTATAGACAACGAGGAAACAGTTCATACGCGGAGACGCTGAAAAAAATCAAGCTAGCAGTAAATCCAAGCGGTCTAGGTATTGACATCAAAGACCTAAAAAAGACAAGAAGCGGAGTACTCCTTCTCGCGGTTAAAAACGGGCATATCTGCATATCAGTGAAGATGTGAAGTGTCACAAGTGCAAGTCAGAACAAGAGTTGCAGTTAAGAAGGCGGCAGCTCAAGACAGCTGACGATTTTGAGAGCTTCCTGGCCGTCACAGAGACAGACTGGGAGAAGGGTATATTCCCCAGAGCCAGAAACAAGAGAGGGCACGTCTGGGAGGCGTCATCTGACTGGGACATTATTCTTCCCTGCAACGAGGATATCCCACTCACTCGGCTTCCCTGACGGTGACCGAAAGATAGTACACGCCACGAGATGGATCTACTATCCAACCCTCTGCGGTGATGAGGACGGCAAAGAGATTGACGATAAACTTCTGTTTCAATCTCTGACAACGACCAAAAAGCAACTGATCGCGAACAAAAGGACCAGGGTTGCTTTTGTTGGAAGCGAAGGCATCAGAGGGAAAATGATGGCGCGAATGATCGAGTTTCTGTTCGCGGATACTAGCTCAGGAAAGACAAGAGATATATGAGGGCCAGTCCTGAAAAGAAGCTAGAGAAAACTTAATGACCAAATAGCAAGAAAAATGAGAATCAGGGAAGCATGGACGTTGGACGTGGAAGTAGACTAATTTTTGACTCAGGCATTATCAGGACACGGGTGCTTTAGAAAATATGTATTTAAGCGTAAAAGATGACTGGGGAGAAAAAGTTTTCCAAAAAGCCAAGGTCAAGCATGGGCGTATATCGGAAGCGCAGCAGGAGACAGATATTCTTCTACCATGTACTGTAAGTCTCCAATCAAACTCCGTGGAAACAAATAAAGCCATAGAAAATTTTGGAGGTAGAGAAGGTCTTTTAAAGCAAGGCAAGAAGGCAGGTGAAGTAGCCAGAATGCTACACTCTCTGTGTTTTCCTGATGTGGAAGGAAGCTTCAAGCAGGTAACTAGAAGCATACTTTACCCTATGCACGATGATCTAGTGACGAAATACGCCAGCAATGAAAAGCTGCTTTTCCAGGCCCTAAAAGAAGTCAAACGCTATATGCAACAGGACAAAAGGGGAAAAATTGCGCTACCAGAAATAGAGGGCGTCATGGGACTTGTTTTTGTCCGTATGATGGAATTTATCTTCATCGATACAGATATCCAAATAGAGGTGTACAAACCTGTCAACGAGAAGACAGGAAGAACAAAGCAAGAAAACCGTGAGACCCAGCCCAAAAATAAAAATGAAAACAACGCCAGGGTAGAATAACCTGCACGAATAAAAGGTCCAAAACAGGACGCCCTCCTAGTGCAAATGAAGGGCAAGAACTATGACGACATATTGAAAGCGGTTAAAAAAACCGTCGACCCTACGGATGTCGGAGTGAATGTCAAAGGCATCAGAAAAACCAAAAACGGAGAGCTCCTACTAATGGTTCCTAACAGTGGAAATATGGCAGAGAACCTCAGAAAGGAAATAACAGAGAAAGTTCTAGCAGCCTCTACATCGCTTCTGAGGAGAAAGAAGATTCTCCACATCAGAGGAATGGATGACGTGACAACAACCGAGGAAATCCAAGAAGCTGTTTCAAAGTCAATCGACATTAAAGTAGAGGACTTTGAGGTGAGAGCACTTAGACCGGCCTATGGTTACCAACAAAATGTGACGCTAATAATGCGCGAATCAGACGCCGATAGAATTCTAAAGAATGGAAATATAAAAATTGGCTGGACTTTGTGCAGAATTTCCGAAAGATACCCGCTGCCCCAAATTCTGGGGACAGGGCCATGTGAGGGCGGATTGCAGCGCACCGGACAGAGACAAACTCTGTATGAAATACGGAAAGGAAGGACATAGGGTACCAGACTGTCAGAGCAAGCCTTTCTGCCTGAAATGCGAAAAAGAGGGACATCAGACCAATAGACATGGAGGCCACCGGGATGAAAGAAATAGGACGCAGAGGCCAACCATACATGAAAGTAAAAATGAGAATACTACAAATTAATACCAATAGGAGTCGCCCTGCTGTAGATATGGCCCTGGCTGCTGCTAAAGAAATGGGTGCAAAAGTGCTGGCGCTATGTGAACCCAATATCAAAGCCATAAAAGGTAGGAGGGATTGAATCTATGATGAAGAAGTAGATGCAGCCATCAAGATATTGGATAACAATATACCCATAGTCGCGCAAGGATGTGGAAAAAGTTTCTGCTGGGTTGCTATGCCATCTTTCACATTATAGATCTGCTACACCTCACCAAATAAGAACATTGAGCAGCTGTTGGAGTCCTAAGATCAAGTGAGCAATGAAATTAGAGCTAGATCAGGGGAAGTAATAGTTGTAGGTGACTTCAATGCCAAATATCCACAATGGGACATGAGTTTTGAGGAGAAAAGAGGAGAAATTGTGACCGAATAGATAGTTCAACACGACTTCACTATAAATAATGTTGGAGAGGAACCAACATTCGAAAGGTTCAACTATGGTTCGATTCTTGATATAACGCTCGCGATAGTAAGAATTGGAAGAAATATAGCGGACTATAGAATTCTCGAATACGATGAGAAATGTTTGTGATGCCTGCATGCCAAAGATAAAACTACTCAAATGGGGACAGCCTATGTACTGTTGGAGCCAGAAAATTGCAGGACTCCGAGATAACTGCATCCACATAAGAAGAAAGTATACGAGAGCTGGTAAATAGAACAACCCTACTCTGAGGCGCCTTCTTTGGGAAAAATTAGCTGTGAGCCAAAAAGTGCTTCAAAAAACCATAAAGGTAGCAAAAAAAGGAGGTTGGGCTACAATATGTCATGATGTCGATAAGGATATTTGGGGAAAGGTATACCAAATAGTGAAGAAAAGACTTAAGAGAAACCCACCCAAACCTCAGCTAACTATGAAAGCCACAGAGGAGGTAGTGAAACAACTCTTCCCAATAAATGAACTGGTAGGGTTTGAGCAAGTAAGGCCTTCGCAAATTCAATTGTTCACAAGAGAAGAGCTGAGGTCGGCGAGTATGAAAATGAAGTGCAATAAAGCACCAGGCCCAGGAAGTGTTCCATCAGAAATGATAAAGCAGGTCGCGGAATTTCGACCGGAATATGTGCTAAGTGTGTATAACAGGCTTGCAGCAAGGGGTGAATTTCCAGAAATCTGGAAAAAGTCAAGACTCGTTCTTTTGAGAAAAGGAAGCAAGCCAATCGAAGACCCCAGCTCACTCAGGCCTATCTGTCTGCTTGATGCTGAAGGGAAGCTTTACGAACACCTGATACCCGGTAGGCTCAAAAAGGAACTAGATCGCACCGGTGGACTTGCAGAAAACCAGTACGGCTTCAGAGAAGGTCGGCAAACAGTAGACGCTTTTGAAGATATAGTAAGAATAGCGGAGAAGGCGGCTGCCTACTCAAAACAATGCTGACGTTTGCGTGTCCTAATAACATTGGATGTCAAGAATGCATTTAACAGTGCCTCGTGTCAAGTCATCCTCAAAAGCCTACGAAGCAGAGGAATAGACGAGAACCTCATAGGTCTGGTAGCGTCATATCTCTCTGACCGGGTTTTGATACTCGAGGCTGAAGGCAAAGTGAGGACGAGCGATGTAAATAGTCGTGTCCCACAAGGCTCGGTTTCTAGGCCCAACCCTCTGGAACACCCAATACGACGATCTTCTAAAACTGGAACTTCCACAAGGAGTTGACCTGGTCGGCTTTTCTGATGATATAGCTATGTTGGTTACAGCATCCAATGAAGCTCTGCTTATGCTTTATGCAAACACAGCGATAATTAGAGTCGTGAAATGGTTGAAAGAAAAGAAACTTCAGATTGCACCGGAAAAGACAGAGGCAATACTCCTGACAACCAAGACGAAGATAAGCCCAATCAGCTTCAACGTCCAAGGCGTTGAGATACATCCCCGAAAATCCCTCAAGCAGTTGGGAGTGTGGCTGGGCACTAAGCGCAACTTCAGGGATCATATAAATAAAACGACTGGAATGGCGGAAAAAACAATGTCAGCCTTGGGAAGTCTCCTGCCCAATATGAGAGGTCCAAGGGCATCCAAAAGAAGACTGCTAACAAGCGTGGTACACTCATAGCTGCTATATGCTGCTCCTGTGTGGCATGAAGCACTGACAAGGACAGAACTGCTGAGCAAATTGCACCGCATACAAAAGGTCATGGGAGTAAGAGTATGCAGCGGGTACCGCACGATTTCAGCCGAAGGCGTCGGAGTGATTGCGAAAATGCCCCCCATCGAGCTGCTGGCACAGGAAAGAAAAGAAAAGTACAAAGGTGTAGACTCAAAACAATGCAGATACCGAATATCAGAACATGGTTAGAACGAAAACACGGGGAAGTGAACTACTACCTGTCGCAGGCCCTCTCAGGCCATGGTTGCTTCATGGCATACCTCCATAAAAGAAATAGATGTGGGACGGAAAAATGTCACTATTGTGTTGATACCGATGACACAAGCCACACATTATTTGTATCCATAAGATGGAAGGAAGTCAGGCAGGATTTTAAAAATGAGACAAGCAAGGAGTTTTCCGATGCGAAGTGTGAGAAGAGTAGGGGGAGGGGTTTTAGTCAGTAAGAATCTGACACTACCCAACCTAAGAATCGCCTACCCATTGTGACAGGGTATTTAATTACCCACACAAAATCATGATAAAGAATTGATAACTTAACCTAAATTAAAATGGGTGAAGAACCTAAAGCAACGAAACGAAACTTTTGGTTAGTTTAATCAATTGTCTTGCCAGACAACAGAGTTCCAACTTTATGATTTTTAATTTTGAACATTTAGTCTGTTTTTCCTTTTGTTTTTTTATATATTCTTCCATCTGGCGAGCTGGAATGGGGTAGCACTCTACCCTCGCCTTTACTGCTGAGACGGCGATACCTGCACCGATTTCCAATAGCGGACAGCCAGATAATCATCGGTCGAGGACTCAATAAAAATTCCCGGGCTTATATGAATGGATGGGAGTCCCTTTCATGCAAGAATGCCAGGGAAAATCAGGACTTGTATACGACGATGGAAACCAAATTTTGACAGGTTGTCAACAACCTCGGCGGGCACGACTAGCGGACCGAAAGATATCGGACACTGAAGCGAAAATCGGGCATCGTGGCAACATCTGGCGGCGCGCCGAAGCACTGACTGAGGGCCTCTCACTCCCTGGCAAGAACCATGCGCACGGCTGCGTTCCGACTCCCTTCCGGCAAGGCGGAAGCAACCACTCCATTTTTCATTCGTTGCTTTACGTTCCGATCGTGTGGTTGCCATTGATCACGAACGCACTTTGGGAGATTTTAAAAAGGAAATTGGATATGTTTGGTTGGAAAATGTCCACTGGCGATAGAGGTTCTTGGCGAGGAAGGAGGAGACTCTCAGGTTAGTGATCCTTTTCTCACCTTGTTTGACTCGACTTATAAAAATGGTAGTTTTCTTTGAAACTGCCGAAATGGTAGGCATCTGCGGGAGGCTCGGTAATTGCCTCACCTCAATGATAAGTATTAATGTTGGGTTTTGCGGAGTAGCTTCAGTGAATCTTATTATCTCTGAAGGATCAATGGGAAGTGATATTTTCAGTTAAATTAACAACTTTAAAATTGGAGTGGTCATTCAGACCACGCCGTGTTAATCGTTGGCATTTGATGACACACATTTATACAAGACGTAATTCAAAATGGCGGATAATCGGCCGCATGCTTACATAAAATTGCTATTTTCGTCGATGTACGAACAATGATAATGACCGTTGTCGATTAATTGAACGTGGCGGAGGGGCCATAGGCCACTCAACTCAATACTTTCGTTTGTCTCGCGCCTATTAAAATGTCATTGTAATTGGGAGGTTAATTGAAGGTGCGGTGAGAAATCTCATCGAATAACTGTACTATTCCAATGTTAATTACTTTAATTATAGTTTTCTTGTACATAAACCAAAAATTTGAGTTATTCATGACTTGCCCTCACAACAGCGTCATTCCTTACTGCGCCACTCTATCGAGACAGCTAGCCACTCGTAATTTATGCCATTCACACTACGTTTAAATAAAAAAATAACCCCTGTAATTAATTTGACATCAATCAGTAGATAATCTACAGTTAAAAATTGGCAAATGAATTTTGGTAGTTTTTCGAAAACTACCTGGCGCCCAACAGGCAAACAGTGCTGGGATATTTAGTCCCAAAATAATAGAAAATAGATTTCAAATACTCGGAGATTTAAAAATAGGGTTATAAATTGGCGACCTACTTATGGGCCCGAATCACGATGTCAGTGAGTAGCAGGTACTGCCAGGGGGAGTCATGGATGTGCTGGAATTCTTGGAATCGATCCCAAATTAATTACCGTATAGAATTGATTGAATAAAATCTCAAATTGTAATTCGAAAAGAGAAAATTAGAAATAGAAAACGTGCCGCTCAGAGTCAGTCAATCGAACGACTGAAAATCAGTAGATTTAAGGGTTAAAATAAGAAATCAATGACTGAAACTGACCAGTCAATCTAATAAGCCGGTTCAAAATATTAAAATAAAAGTAAATATTGAAAAGTAAGACAAGTTAAAGTCTTAATAATTTAATAGGAACAAATAAAGTTCTAATAATAATGCAAATTGTTTTGAAGTTTGAGGTGACTGGTGTCATCGGAGAATGAGTCGCCACACAGGAAGCTAATTTGAATAGCGGTACGGATGTTGCCAAACAGCACTGACCAAATTAAATTTCACCAATTAAAATTAAAAATGTAATACTAAATAATTTCAAAATAAGTGAAAATTGAAATTGAATAAAAAATTATCATGAGAAATAAACAACATCAAAATGGAATAGAAGTTTAAATAAGTTTGAATTTTTATTGGTTTTAATCAAAACAAATAGACTCTCTTTATTGAAAAAAATAGATTAATTACTAGCTATGTCATTTCCAGTCCAACGTTTGGAACTTTTGTTCATGCCGCGATTGACACAGGTGGTCACCGAAATTTAATTGGTCAGAAGGTACTACAAAATGCCAACTATCCGCTACAAATTGAACAATCTGAGCTAACCACATTTCTGATCTGGCATTAAATCAGATTCCGGTTTTGGGGGTTTGTAGCTTGTCGGTCACCGTGGAAAATAGAACCGCAGAATTGGAAATTTGGTTCTGGAGAATTTTAGTGACAGCTGTGTACTGGGAACGGAGTTTCTCGAAACTTTTAACGTCACCATCACCTTTAATTAAAAACAAACAAACTTACTAACAAATTTGTTTGTTTATCCTTTTTGAAGTCTCAAGGATAAACAGACAAAGAAGGTTGAAGCGATAGTGGCATGAGTTCGACATAAACAGAATGCAAGTTCGAATAATAATCCCCTGACTGAAGAAAAATGGTTATTGGTCAGTTAAAAATTGTTTCTTTGTCCTTTTGATGTACCAAGGACAAACAGACAAACGACCCTGAGGGTGCATAGTAGTGACCCCAACATAACCTCAATTTCACCTGAAATATTGAACCAATAATTGGTTAATCATGACTATTGGTGAAATTTACTCGCACCAATCCTAGAAATCACCTCAGGCTTCAAAAATTATAATAACCTGGATTTGCGTATTCCGCCAGGATAACTGAAACTTTATTTGAATTTAATCGGTTGATGTGCATGATAAAGTTTAAGGATAAATGATTACTTAATATATATATATATATATACCATTAAGCCATTTCCCTTTCGGCGAGCCTCAAGGGGTAAGCGTGACACTACCCGATTCGGGTAGTGTTTCTAGGTGGATAATTTCTTGTAGTAAATAACTACAAGTGTGGGCTCACCACACCCACCACCGCCAACAGCAACGCAGTAGTATCAGACGGTCACCCATCCAAGTACTAACCGCGCCCAACACTGCTTAACTTTAGTGATCTAACGGGAACTGGTGTTTCCAGCGTGGCCGTTGGTCGATGTCGGAGGATGATCTCAGACGATACTTGGGCGAAAGGGGACTGGGCCTATCGGGATCCTTAGAGGTTCTACGGGCCCGGGCCATACGGTCCCTGAGAAGGACAGTTTCGGTACCGGAAGTGCCTCAATCCTCGGAATGCGAACCGGAAATGGACATGGAAGGCGTGCATCGCCCGGTCAAATTACTGGAGGTTATTAATGAAATTGTCGGCCGGGTATTATTCCACACAGAGAGGGACCCCTCGCGTAATGGTAGTGAGGTGGATCCCTACGACGAATGCTTGGGTGCCGCCCGGAGATTATTCGAATCTCCAGCGTTCGGTACTGGGGGGCAATTAAGTACTATGCCCCTTGAACCACATTCTACACCGTCATACTCTGGTGCCACTAGCGTCCATACTTCGGTCACGAGTACCTCCTCCGTGTTCTGTTATATGAGTCCAGCGATGACCTCGACCTTGTACCTCCCACAAAATAGTATTTAAACAAGTGGGGGCTGCGTTTTAGGGTACGTCCCTTGTCTCTATGATACAATTACCGCGCAAGCACCATCACGAAGTATGGTGTCGGTAGGAGTTGACATAGCGTTGCAACACGTGGTCACTCAAAATGGAGACATTTCATGGTTCCCCTCCAATCCTCGCGCGCGTCTTGAGGGGGCTAACACCACACGAACTACTCCGTATAGGGGACGGGAAAATAATCCGTTAACGTCATCGTTCCAACGCGACCAAATACAAACCCCGTCAACTCAGGAACGCGTTCAGCCGGTTACTGGGTACAATAATTTTGTTCCAGCCCATAGTTCAGTCTTCGTGTCGACTGGGGCATCGACAAGCCCAGAGGCAGAATTCGCGGCGTCTAGGCCGTTTGCGGCTGGACCACAGAGGTTAAGTCCCTATTTTCAGCAGCTCAATATTGGGATGCCTCCCGTTTCCCTGCCACCTTACTCAGAAATGTTCGCGCACCCTAATCAGTCAGGAGGGGCTAGGCCCCCTCCCACTCAGTACTCCTATTCTAGGCCCCAAAATAAAACTGTGGACACTATTGTAAAGAAATGGGGAATCACCTTTAGTGGTGACAATGAAACAAGTGCCGAAAACTTTCTCACAAGCGTGGAGGAGGGGCTTTCGGTCTCAGGCCTCACGGATGAGGAATTGCGGATAGGAATACCATTTATTCTGGACAAATTACCTCTACAATGGTTCCGCTATAACTCTCATGCCTGGCCTACAGGCAAAATTTCAAAACTGCATTCCTAATGATGTACGGAGACATCAATTATCAATGGCGTCTTGAAGAACAAGTCGCTACTCGTTATCAGGGTCGTGAGGGAAGGACTGCTCATTTTCTAACCTGCTTGCAAGGTTTATTTCTAAAATTTCAACGGCCTGTTACCATGCACGAACAGATGGACAGAGCCCATCGCAATGTCAGACCGGATCTTCAAAGGTCTATTCGCCGCTTCGAGTTTTCTGATTATAATCAGTTAACGCTGCTTGCAGTTGAAGTAGAAAGATCGCCGAATTTAGATAAAGGTGAGCGTTCACCTCCTAGCCCGGAAGATTCATTCTTCCCTGAATTAGCTTATGCCAAAAACCCTAATCTTTCTCGCGGTGCTGGTAAAACTACGAGTGGAAACGCATCGAGCAGTGCCAATTCCTCTCTTGAAGCCTTGATGAGTGCATTGGTAAAGTTGGTGGATGAACTGCGAACCAAGGCCTCTTCAAATGATAAGCCTAATTCGGGAAGTGGCAATCAAGCCAGAAATAATAATAAATCCAGTCACAAAACCAATAAGAGCGAAACTCACAGTGAGGAGGGCTTGGCGCAAGCCTCAACTGAGTCTGACTTCACAAGACGGAGTCCACCTCTGAGAAGGAGGGTCCAAACAAAGGCTGAACCAAAGGAGAAAATGTGAAACTCGATGGGCCAATTTTTGCCATAATTGTGGCAAGCACGGCCAAGATGGACAGACTTGCGATTCAGCTCATTGTCAGGGAAACCAATAAAGGAGGGCTGTCTCAGGGTCGGCGCCACTCCTTTTAGTCCAAGGCAGACCCTTATTTCTGCTATCAGTGATATACCTGACTCAACCCTTTCAAATTCGACTATTAAACCTGAATTAACTCAGAACTCATCTTCTGAAACTCAGCCTGATTTGACTTTCAATCACTTAGCTTCAACTTATGAAGCGAGAACTCCCCACCCTCAGTCGCTCAATTGAATTCGGGAACCCATGTTGTGTTCACTGATCAACCTGGCCGTCATCGGAAGGGCGGTGCCACTATCAGGACCGCCTTTCCCAGTGGAACCTGCGATAGCGTAGCCACCCGCAGCACCACCACGAGCCGCTCCAGTGAGGGGCAGGGTTGCTCAGCAACCCGGAAAACGCCGAGCGGAGGCCGAAATGACTGAGCGGGTCACAGCCAGGATAAGAAATAACCCTACTTTCCGCCAGAGGCGCAAGCCGCCTACCATGTGGAGAGAGAGACAAAGACGCGGAAGGGCCAGTGAGGGGCATCAATCCAACAGCTCAAAGTGTCGAAAAAAAGAGACAAGCAAACGAGTCGGAGGAAATACAGACGCAATCTGATATCAATGAAAATTCTTCAGATCAATACAAATAGGTCCAAACCAGCCCATGATCTCGCCCTAACCACAGCAGTGAACATGGGTGCAGGAATACTAGTTTTGTGTGAACCCAACCAAAAGAGTATAGAAGGCAGAAATGACTGGGTATATGATGAACAACTAGATACGGCCATTAAGGTACTGGACAAAAATATCGCCATCAAAGAATTGGGAAAAGAAAATGGTTTTTCTTACGTAGCAACGACATCCTTCACAGTTCACAGCTGCTATGCTTCCCCAAACAGGAAAGTCGAAGATCTGGAGGCTCTCCTGCAAAAAATCGCAGAATGCATTAGATCCAGAGGCGAAGAAGCGATAGTTGCAGGTGACTTCAACGCTAAATCCCCGCAATGCGGTATGAAAAGAACTGATGGTAGAGGGAAAATAGTCACCGAATGGCTAGCGCAAAACGACCTGATCGTCAAAAACACGGGTACAAATCCAACCTTTGTAAGAAAGAGCTACGGATCAATACTTGATCTGACCATAGCAACGACTCTAATTGGCAAAAGGATACATCAGTGGAAAGTCAGTGAAGAGGAATTCCTCAGTGACCACAACTATGTTATTTTCGAAGTTGTGGAAAAATCGAGATCTGTGCAGAAGAACCAGGGAAAAATAGGCTGGAGAATAAAAAAGCTAAACAAAGAGAAGCTACAACAGGCCATGGAAGGAATCCCAGAGAATTTGAACGCAATATTAGCGGAAAAATTCTCCAGCACGTTGGAGAAACTGTGCAACCAGTGTATGCCCAAAGGTGGAACAGTTTGCAAAAGCCAACCTATGTATTGGTGGAACGAAGAGATTGCGAAGCTTTGAGAAGTGTGCATCGAAAAGCGACGGAAGCACACAAGGATTGCGAAGAAG
>CAKNYM010036418.1:14966-43996 GCA_932195095.1 Andricus curvator | reverse complement strand
GAGGTTGAATCGAAAGCTTTCCGGTAATCAATCCAGGCCATCGATAGAAATCGCTGATAGTATGCTGCGTCTTTACAGACACATCTATCGATGAGCAAGTTCTCCCGACATCCTGCTACGCCTTTCTTTGAGCCACGTTGTTCATACATCTCTCGCCATACAGGTCCAATTGTCCGAACAATCCTATCATTTAGGATAACTGTGAAGATCTTATACGTTAAACCGTGCCCCCGGGCTTTTGAAATTAACATGGAGTTTTAAATGGGAAAAGTTCGATTTTCAAACAAATGGAAAAAAGAAGTACTTGTTATACATTTTCTGTCAATTAAAGTATTTTCACCTCTTGAGGAGTATTTGAGGAATAATTTCCAACCAATAGCTTTTAATTTTGACACACCTGAACCCCTTTAATTGTGCCCGCAAAATGCCCCGAAAAATGCAAAATAGCAGTTTTCTATCAAATTCATGCTAAAGACGGTATTTAAAAAAAAAACTTCAACATGAATTATTTTTAATCGATAAGTGACGAGTTTTAAAGTATATTTTAAATAATTTTAAATTGTTTAAACAATCAGTATTTGTTTAAACAATTTTTTTCCTTCTGTAAATCGTGAAAAGTTATTATCTTTCGGAATAAATCGTAAAAAGTTGATGAATGTCAAGAGCAGTAGTTCTTGTTTAACTTATTTGGTAATTATTTAAAAAAATTTAATTTGTTTAAACAATTTTTTCTCCCTAACATCGTAAAAAGTTATTATTTTCTGAAAATAATGACACAATTAAAGAATGTTGAAAGCAATACATTTTTGAAGGATGTTTGATAATTATTTAAACAATTTTGATTTGTTTAAACAATTTTTCCCCCTACAATGTAGGGTATACGTTCTGAGATAAGGAAATACTGTATATTAAGCGACATAGTATGAGAGATTCGAAGAATCTAGACTTTTCTCCACCTTTCCTATGAACAGGTGCAAGTAAAGGATTAATAGTTGTTTAAATAATTTCAAAATATCTGGAGCAAAAAAATATTATTCTTAAAATTCGTTAATTGTGTCATTAATTGCTGAAAAGAATAAATGTTCTAGATTTGCAGAGAGAAAAATTTTTAAACAAACAAAAATTATTTTAAAAATTGCTAAATATTCTGTAGAAAAAAAATATTACTCTTAAATTCCTTTAATTGTGTCATTAATTCCAGAAAGTACTAATTTTTCGCGCTTTACAGGGGGAAAAATTGTTTAAACAAATCAAAATTGTTTAAATAATTACCAAACATCCTTAAAAAATTTATTGCTTTCAACATTCTTTAATTGTGTCATTATTTTCAGAAAATAATAACTTTTTACGATATTAGGGAGAAAAAATTGTTTAAACAAATGAAAATTGTTTAAATAATTACCGAATAAGTTAAACAAGAACTACTACTCTTGACATTCATGAACTTTGTACGATTTATTCCGAAAGATAATAACTTTTCACAATTTACAGGGGGAAAAAATTGTTTAAACAAACACTAACAGTTTTAGCAATTTAAAATTATTTAAAATATACTTCAAAACTCGTCACTTATCGATTAAAAATAATTCATATTGAAATTTTTTTTAAAATACCGTCTTTACCATGAATTTCATAGAAAACTGCTATTTTGCATTTTTTGGGGCATTTTCCGGGCACAATTAAAGGGGTTCGGGTGTGTCAAAATTAAAAGCTATTGGGTGGAAATTATTCCTTAAATACTCCTCAAGAGGTGACAATACTTTAATTGACAAAAAATGTATAAGAAGTACTTCTTTTTTCCATTTTTTTTGAAAATCGAACTTTTCCCATTTAAAACCCCATGTTTATTTCAAAAGCCCGGGGGCACGGGTTAACGTTGAAAAAAAAATTACGGAATTTCTTTTTCCGGAAAACGAACAAAATGGGGGGGTTTTATCACCAAAAATCGAAAGTCGATTTTTTTTATATATATATATATATATATATATATTGATCCACCTGGTACCGGTACTTGCCGCTGGTATCGGCACTACTTGTCTTGCGTTGACGGCGAAACATGGCCGCCGACTTCGGGCCCCCCACTTAACCGGTGCAGCGTGATCGCCGGATGCAGTGGTGACCGGACGGTGCTGCCCTCTCGGTACTTGCGCGGGACTGCTGCGCTGTGTCGGTGGTGTCTCATCCTCTCGTACTGGGTGCCTGGTGGCTACTAGGTTGGCGACTGTACACGTCGTCTGCGCTATGTTTACCACCTGTCAGTTCTGTCAATCGTATGATCGCTAGTCCATATCTGCGAATGCTTTGGGAGGTCTGTGGTCACTTAATACTTAACTGTAAGGCTAAATTTACTTAGGTGTTACTTAGCCTAAACTTGACTCTTGGTTGGACGGTAAGTTTAATATTTTCCAGTTACTTTCAGCCGTCCTTTCCTCCCTTTCGGAGGTTAGGTACGGCTTCGGCGAGTCCCCGGAAAGTATGGTTTACATCTTTCCAGGTTTCGTGTACAAAACTTCATTACAATATATATATGTATGTATGTATGTATGTATGTACGTATGTATGCATGTATATATATATATATATATATATATATATATATATATATATATATATGACCATCCGCGAAGAAAGGGACCTAATGCGTCAAAGCTGAATTTTACAGGACGGGCGATCGTAGCAGAGCCCGCAAGCCAGCATTTGAGTAGTGGGGATGCGTCTACGAAAAGCACCCCCTCCACTTACCACTACACTTTTAGGCACGAGCCAGTGGAGCTCACGGACACGTCGCGTACAGCTGCAGTGGTAAGTGGTGGGGCTGGCTTTCGTAAGCCTCTCGTTCGGCCTCCGCGCACGCTTATCATGCCTATTTTTGTAGCTTGATAACAAGAAAAGTAATTAACTTAAAAAATTTCAGATTATTGGAAATGAAAGATTAACTCAGAAACTATCGATTGGGGTAAGAGAATGAAAATCGATTTTTTCCGCATTAGGTCCCTTTCTTCGCGGACGGTCACATATATATGGGGCGTTATTTCTCAAGTGTACCCACTCAAAAAGTCAAAGTTGTCCGATCTAAGTTAAACTTAGGCGAAGCGTTGTGCTATTGGATAGTAGTTTATGGGGGGAAATTTTTGTCATTCGGATAAGTATTAACCGAGGGGGAGGGGTTGAAAGTTTTGGGATTTTCGTGGATATCGTCTATTTCGGCGATTTTCAACTCTTCTAATAGCGATAAAAAAAATTTTGTCCAGTACAGTTTCGATAGAGTTTTTCACGCCCTTTGGATTGGTGCTACGTATTTTTTCAAAAAATTAATATTTGACCTTCAAAAATGAAGGTCAAAATTAAATTGAACTTTTTTTCGAAATAAGACAGGTTTTTTTGTTTGTTTTTTTTGGTCTTAACAGAAAGCTTAGGTTTTTTCCTATAAGACTATGTAGATTAGAAAATGGGATTCAAATTTTTAATTTATGAAAATAAGCGTTGAGTACTCCGGTACGCGCATGACGCTGGCGCTAGATCCCCGCGGCGCACCGTGGTGCCTTCATGGTACTGTTTTTACGAAAAGTAATAATATATGCTAGTATATTTGATCGCTCTCTGCATTTTACAGGGTTGAGACTGCCATTATTTGAATGCCTGCATTACGTTCACTGATGAATTTTGAAAAAAAAATTGAATTTCAGAAAATCAAGTTATTGAATATGTGGTCAGGTCGAAAAAGAGATTTCATGAATTAACTAAAATTAAAGCTTGGAGATTTTTTTATGCTGATGTCTCCTCCTTCATCTGCCTTTCTTTCAGCCTTTCGTTTTTTTAGTGACAGTTGTTTTCACTTTGTTTTCTAATTTTCGTTTCTTCTCTTTTGGTAAGTAGTCGCATTCCGTGGCTGAGGAAAATTTCTTAAATTGAAGTCTCCCATCTTCAGTAGGTATAAATGTATGGTATTGCAAAGTCCCTTCGATTGTCGCTGCAGCACCGAATCTGCTTTTCAGATCTTCAGCAGTGGCTTCGTGATCTTCCTTGCTACTAAAAATGATTTCAGTTTCCTTGCAGTACTTCTTTGGCCACAGAAATTTTGATGAAGGATCTAGCATGCGAACTTTAACGGAACATTGTAGGCTAAACCTTGCTGCATTTCGTTTAACATTCGTCCCTATGCCATCACATGCTCCCTTACCATGAGCGGTAGGATGGTAATGCCACTCAGCTGGAATTCCGAAATCTACCTTATGAGCTAGGGTATTAGCAATGAGCATGTGAGCATAGGGGCGAAAGTTAAACGAAATGCAGCAAGGTTTAGCCTACAATGTTTCGCTGAAGATCGCATCCAAGAAGCTTCATCCTTATTTCAGTGGGCAAAGAAGTACTGCAAGGAAACTGAAATCATTTTTAGTAGCAAGGAAGATCACGAAGCCACTGCTGAAGATCTGAAAGGCAGATTCGGTGCTGCAGTGACGGAATGCGACTACTTCCCAAAAAAGAAGAAACGAAAAGTAGAAAACAAAGCGAAAACAACTGTTACTAGAAAAACAAAAGGCTGAAAGAAAGGCAGATAGAAGACTAGACATCAGCATAAAAAAATCTCCAAGCTTTAATTTTAGTTAATTCATGAAACCACTTTTTCGACCCGACCACTTATTCAATAACTTGATTTTCCGAAATTCAACATTTTTTTCAAAATTCATCAGTGAACGTAATGCAGGCATTTAAATAATGGCAGTAACAACCCTGTAAAATGCAGGGAGCGATCAAATATACTAGCATATATTATTACTTTTCGTAAAAACAGTATCATGAAGGCACCACGGTGCGCCGCGGGGCTCTAGCGCCAGCGTCATGCGCGTACCGGAGTACTCAACGCTTATTTTCATAAATTAAAAATTTTAATCCCACTTTCTAATCTACATAGTCTTATAGAAAAAAACCTAAGCTTTCTGTTAAGACCAAAAAAAAAAAAAATCTGTCTTATTTCGAAAAAAGGTCAAATTTATTTTTGACCTTCATTTTTCAAGGTCAAATATTTATTTTTTGAAAAAATGCGTAGCACCAATCGAAAGGGTGTGAAAAACTCTAACGGAACTGTTCTGGACAAATTTTTTTTTATCGCTATTAGAAGAGTTAAAAATCGCCGAAAGAGACGATATCCACGAAAATCCCAAAACTTTCACCCCCTCCCCCTCGGTCAATACTTATCCGAATGACAAATTCCCCCCCCCCCCCCCATAAACTACTATCCAATAGCACAACGCTTTGCCTAAGTTTAACTTAGATCGGGCAACTTTGACTTTTTGAGTGGGTACACTTGAGAAATAACGCCCCATATATATATATATATATATATATATATATCAGCTTTTCTTCCAAACCTGCTACTTGGTTCAAACGAAATTGAATGGATTAAATTGGCATCTGAAATATAAATATAACAGCATTATTTGGAAAACTTAACATAGGAAATAATTCTAAGTGATTTACCTCTTTCACAGGTTGAGGCAATTCATCTACATGTATACCACTTTCCTCCAAAGCCTGAATCCGCAGTCTTTCTGAATTTTTAAATTGCCGTTTTTTTGCTTTTGACAGTCCAATTTCGGAAAGCAAAACATTTCTACTCTTGGCTATTTGCAGTGGATTGTACGTTGGCACCGGAGGATCCTATTATCAATACATATATTTTAATTTATGCCGCAGCTTAAAATTAGGAGACAGTGTACAAAAAGTCTATAAAAAACTTAAAGTTCTTTTTCGTCAGTCAACTCCTCAGAAAGCGAAGATAAGAATATTTTCGAAAATTAAATGAAACGTTTATGAGTTAAAAAAATAATACCCGTCAATACATCGCTTGATCTACATATTCGCTTCACTGGTAAAGTCATGTGCATACACTCAGAGAAATGATTGGATGGTCTGACCCGTAAGTTGGTTGCTGTAGCCAATTTTGTTGGATGCTGGGGCGCCATCCACTTAGTTGGCTGAGGAAGCCACTTTTAATGCACACATTGGTGTTGGTTGTGCCAGCCAACTGAGTTGGTGCGGTGAAGCAGCTGGATGGCTGGCCTCATGCAACTACTGGGTCATAGCAACTGCTCAAAATGTTACCGTGCCGTTGTGTTGTCTGACTCGCCTATTTCAGACGGATCGGACAACCAACCCTGTTTGCAGCCTGTCCCATGATTGCGACAGATAGGTTACATAAACTGACTGGAAAAGAGCTGTGTATCGGACGCAAAATATGAGTTTTACCTGTGAAAAATAAAGATTTGTATATAAAATTCTTTCGGATTTTATACCATAGTCCGCTGTTTTATTCTTTCCGATCCTCGAGCATTCGTCCCTGTTGGCAATTGTGCACTTTTATGAAGAACGATCAACACAACGCTTTTCGCTAGAGATCGTGAAGACCATGCCATACTAACCTCAAGATGGCTTTACAACATATTTATTGCAACAACTCACGTCCCTATACCAGAAGCAAAAGTTCATAAGGGCCTTCTATTTAATTTTCCAAATTTTCATCTCGATATCTCAATTTGTGTGGACGTGAATTGTTGCAAAAGGTATGTCGACAAATTATTTGGAGGTTAGTATGACATGGCCTTAAGAGACGCTGGGCCGAGCGTCGAGTTCTTATTTTCTCAAAAGCCCAAGATTTCACGTCGAAGAACACCTAATTCATTCTCCACGAGAAAGTGTAACTTAATTTTTTTACACCAACGACGCCAACCGGCCAACGGCTCAAACGTATCTCCCTGACGCAAGCGCAATAGGTCAGGGAGCCACGTTTGGACCACTGGCCAATCAGTTGGCTGTGCTAACTATTCGATAGTTGAAGGTCCAATTGCATAGCTGCAGTAACCAATGAATACGCAACCATTTAAAATGGTCATTGTGTCCAACGGACTTGGCTGGTCTGTCAATCTGAAACGAGGTTCTGACCAAATATTCCTCAGCCAACAAAAAATGGATGTACCGACCAACCATTTCTCTGAGTGTATATGACACATCCACAATTGAGTGTCCCCATGCAAGAACAGATCATAATATTTACATACATCATACACAGGAAGTTAATTGATTACCATTTTTTTCTTTTTTAATCTTAGTATAAATAATAATTTTTGCATATCTTAGTCAATTTTTCACTAATGAATGCAAAATTAGATTAAGTAATCTTTTTCAAAAAGTGATATGTGTTGTGTGTATATGTGTATGTGAGTGTACACGTATAGATATTATTTTTATTTGCAGGTATTATGTTTCTGATTTTTTCAATTAGCAGAATAATATATTTATCATACCTTGTAGTTTTCCTATAAATAATCCCTGATGAGGGAGTCTAAATTGACTCCGAAACATGTTGGTTCCCTGGTAGTATAAAAAAGACGGATAAAGGAAAAAGTGAGAGGTTGGTTTTGGTTGACTTTTTCTCCTTTTCTCCCTCTTTTTTCATCTGGTTATTTTTGTCTCTAATGAGCCGAAAAGTGCAATCTGCAGGGTTTGTTTATGCATATTTTCTGATTTCTTTTAATTGAGTCTAAATAATTTTTACCTAAATTTTTTGAAAGAAATCTTTTTATTTAAAAAATTTGTAAGAAGAATGCACTAAATATTAGCAATTTTAGAAATTTATAAAAATTATTGTTTTATTATTATTATTATTGATTTTTCTAGCGCGGTGGCGTTGGCCCCTGACTACTAAAAATCGAAATACGAAATTTAGAATTTTAAAACATAGATTATTGTAGATAATTATATTCCGCATCTTTTTTCCTTTGCAAGAAGATTATATCTTTTTTATATTTTTAAAAAATTGCAAAAAACTTTTTTTTTAAGTGTAGGCTATTGCATAATTTGTTCCACAAAACGTTTGAGCGTTTCGTTTATCGAGGCAAGTTTAAGCAAACAAAAACTTCCTGCAGAGAAGTTGTTCAAAAAAGTACAAAGAAGTTTTCTGCAAAGGCTTTTTTAAAATAAATTAATAGGTAAAAAACTGTGAAAGCTAAACTTTAAGCGCGCGACTGATCTTCTATGCGTGTATTATGCCAGGTCGGAACATCTTTCCTTATACGGCGGTGCGATAAACTCGAATTGTAATATAGGAGGATTATTCAAGTGTTAGATGACCGTCAAACGCCCTTCAGCCTTTTTGATCCCATACGTAGCCAAAACATTGAAGTTTTCTGCTAAAACAAAATAGATCAGTTCTATTCTGAGTACCGAAGTGTGCGCTTCGGACGCGTATTGCGAATCTCAAGGTTCTTCTAGAGCGAGGAAACGAACAACAAATGAAGAAGCGTGGACTAGAAATGTTAAGAAAACATGCAGAAATCGAGTACGTATAATATTTCGTTTTTTTCTCTTTCGATAGAAGCTGAAAAAAATGAGGTTCCAGTTTTTTATATTTTGAACTTCTGTACAGATATCGTGATAAAAGCGTGTTTTGATAATAATTTCAATAATAATTCCGTAATAAGGCTTTTCAAAACAAACGTCCCGACTCGGCATAATCCACGCATAGAAGATCAGTCGCGCGCTTAAAGTTTAGCGTTCACAGTTTTTTACCTATTAATTTATCGAAAAAAAGCCTTTACAGAAAACTTTTTTGTACTTTTTTTAACAACTTCTCCGCAGGAAGTTTTTGTTTGCTCAAACTTGCCTCGACAAACGAAACGCTCAAACGTTTTGTCGAACGAATTATGCAATAGTCTAGAAAATAATTTTTTATATTGTTATAAATAAAGTTGAAAATTTTTATCGCTAACCGTCATAACAAAAACACTATAAGGAATGCTTCCTATAAATTTTATAAAGAAATTCCAAAAACTGTGGATTTGAGCACGATGCAAAATACAATTATTTACAATAATCTATGTTTTAAAATTCAAAATTTCGTATTTCGATTTTTAGGCGTCAGGGGCCAACGCGACCGCGCTATCTGTCTTGTTCTTGCATGGGGACACTCAATTATGCTTTATACATACATACATAGATTAGCAGTTCGAACTCGAAAGTTCATTGCCTCACTACCCGATTCGGGTAGTGTTTCTAGGTGGATATTTACTACCAATGTGGGCCCACCACACCCACGACGGGCCAACAGCACGCAGGTATTCCTGAACGGTTACCCATCCAAGTACTAACCGCGCCCAACAATGCTTAACTTCAGTGATCTTACGAGAACTGGCGTTTTCAGCGTGGTATCGCCGTTGGCCAATTATGCTTTATAATATGTTTAAACATATGAGATTCTTTTAGTTTATGTATGTACGTTACCGTATCCCAATTTTCTTCAGTCGGTGGAACGTAGACACTATTTGATTTTTCTAGAGATACCGAACCAACAGAGCGTTGACCTTCCGAAGAGAATATAAAGTTGAGAACAGTTCCACTTTTTGGACAATTAGCGATGTGGTACTGCAAACAATTTTTAAAACAATTATTTTAATGAAGTTTATTCACAATAATTATAGAGGAAACTACTCTAGAATAGGTACATTTTAAGAGTACACTGAGCGAAGAATTCCCGTGTAGTTCGGGTTTACACCCCAATAGTTCGGGTGGTTTCTCTTTTTTTTTTGTTCACACGATGGTTTGGTGCGCTTGGACTACTGAGACGTGCGATCACCCGAACCATTCGGGTGCTCTACCGAAACAGCAACAACCGAAGTGGTGGGGGGCCCGCCCCAATACTTGGGGAGCTTGCACGAATGATTCAGGAGATTCGAGTCGTCAACCGCGTTGGATGTTGCGCGTTCGACGTTTACGCATGTTCGCTAATGGCAGCAGCTGATGAACATCAGGTTCTTCCCGAATGTCACTCTTTCTAGGTTATGTCGAATTTATTGTTCATCACTCATATTTATACTAACGGAGCATTCTAAGATTAGGTAAATCACATAATCGAAAACTCGATAATGTACATGTAGTGCTTTAGGACAGGGTTGAACTGTAATCATCAACGTGTAAGATTTTTAATTGATTCCAGTTGTCTAACGACCTTAATCATTCGTGCCACTACCCGAATCATTCGTGCAAGCTCCCCAAATATTGGGGCGGGCCCCCCACCACTTCGGTTGCTGCTGTTTCGGTTGAGCACCCGAATGGTTCGGGTGATCGCACGTCTCAGTAGTACAAGCGCACCAAACCTTCGTGTGAAACAAAAAAAAAGAGAAACCACCCGAACTATTGGGGTGTAAACCCGAACTACACGGGAATTCTTCGCTCAGTGTAGGTCATTTGAATTTATTGGAAATAAAAAACAAATTTGTTCTTAAAACTTTAAATCACAATATTCGGTACAATATTTAACACAACTGGAAGGCATTTTGTGGAGATGTGGGAGATAATTAAAAGTAATTTTGAGCCAACCAACGAAATGACTTTCATATTAAAATATTGTACTGTACTTTTCATTCGTAAAATGATTGTATTTGAAAGCCAATATGTGATCATATTTTTCAATTATGCATGAATGAGTGGGTATTCGCTTCTTGTTTTCTACCAGAAGCAACTCGGCTCTGCGCAGTCAAAAAGTAATAAGCGCCAATCAGTAAATTTTTCACAATAAAGCTAAACGCGTTTATGGTTTTCCGTACAAAACTATTGCATATTTGAGACTTAACTTTTAACATATTGTTAGCATGTTTAGTAAAGTTCTCTTTTATGCCAGTATGAATAAAAAAGTAGTGAAATTTACATTAAAAAACATTTTTTTATGCGCCTTTTTAAATTTCTAACACAAGTTAGAAATTTAAAACGGCGCTTACTTTGTTTTGCAACATCTATGCTAAACAGGTTTTAGGTGAAGAATGAGCTTCCAAAATAAAGTAAGCGCCATAAAACCCAATTTATCTACCTGGGAAAGTTATCACATTATGTATAAAGTTTTAAATAATTATATAATATTGAAAATGTAATTAATTACATTTCCGCACTTATTCATCATTGAATTCGATGTAAAACCATCAAAACTGTTCAAAGAAATGTTGACATATGTTAATAACTAACCTTAAAAACAGTCTACAGGGCGCTTACGTTGTTTTATAACAAGACGCCACTATCCTGTCCAACCTTCCGTTGATGTTGCAAAACAAAGTAAGCGACAGGTGTGCACTTACTGTATTTTGACTAATAAATAATAAATGCAATATTACTGTGTACAAGTAGTATTTACGTGAAATGACACCTGATAACGTACTTAACTCAATTTTGAAAAAAAATGGCGCTTACTGCTTTTTGACCGCGCACAGCCGAAATAAATAATGGACTTTATGGGCACTTTTTTAACAGAAATAGTTAAATGAATAGTTAAGTCCTTACATAGCATAAATTAGTATTCTCAATAATTTACTATAAATGTTAAAAAAACATTTAGAAATTTGTTGTGATCTACTC
The DNA here is from genome assembly GCA_932195095.1 of Andricus curvator. Lineage (NCBI taxonomy): Eukaryota > Metazoa > Arthropoda > Insecta > Hymenoptera > Cynipidae > Andricus > Andricus curvator. The sequence goes on along the minus strand of CAKNYM010036418.1, from coordinate 32,599 downwards.
TAGCGTAGTTTCCCCTACACTAACACAGTGAACCAAAAGCCAAGATCTAAACTTTTGATAGGCCGGTTTCACCAAAAAGGGAGTTTTAAAAGGCATCTAACGAAAGAAATATTTTCTTGTTTCGACAAGTGAAAAGGATAAATTTTGAAAATCGAAATCGCTTACAATTTTTACCTCATATTCTATGGAGTTGACAACATGTACAGCATCATAGGGGCAAGTTCTCATTTGGTCCTTATTATCTGGATGATTTTTGCGACATCTTACCAAGTGCCATTGCATACGACTCTTTAGAATGCGATGAGATACATCATATGGACATGTTTGCATTGGATCGTCCAAATCTGTTGCATCCATTTTTTTAGTTCGACAATTTCGATCAATATTTTTCAATTTGTTAAGAAAGTTTTAACCTGAACAAATAGAATACATTTGTTAAGTAGATATAAACAATGACAAAGTTGCATTCCCAAATCTTTAAAATGAAAATTTTAAACATTTAAAATTCAATAATTTTAACTAATTAAGAACAAGGTGGAGGTAGGCGTAGCTCGTGTACTCAGGATCTAAACTCTAAACGGGGCCTGCTTCAGTATGGGTATGATTTATAAATGAGGGGATCCTTATAAATGGGCTCTTCGATGTATGTGCTGTGTGAAAGAAGGGTAAAGAAGCCTAGCGCATACAAGAGTATTGCCAAATCCCTGGGTCGAAGGTCATCTCGGAACGGACCACATCACCAAATATACCTTCCTGTAGCAAGATGAGGGAAAAATTCGAAGAATGTGCAGGGAGGATAAGCTTACAAACAGCAACTGACACATCGAATCTACCATATACTTGCCGCGATCGCAACCGTGTTCAGTAGCCACGTACCGGGGCATGAGTACTTGTGGAAGGAGGTAGGTCCATAATAATAAAAGTAGGTACTTTTAATAATTTGGACAATTTTTACAAATAGCAAATCAGAAACCTTTAATATTCTTCAATTGTAAACGTGAAGAATTGAACAGTTTGAAATTACACTAGACGTTCGACTGTAGCACGGGTTTGGTTCCGACCTTCGCTTGAATCGAAATTCACCGAATTGTAAACATTAGGGCCGTGTCGTAATGTTGCGCAACGTGACGCAATTACAGCTAGGCCGTTGGAGTACTGCGCTTTATCGCGATGCTACCGATTTGTCATGCATTAGTGACCACAGCACATCCCTCCGCGGCTCCACTCATCCACAGCCGCCGCTGCGATGTAATTCTTGGAATGCCCGAATCGAAATTCCTACAATCCAAAGTCTAGTATAAATGCCGTCATGTCGTATTGAAAATTATGCAATTAAATTCAAAACGTTTTAGATTAAACAATTAAAATTTAATAGACTTAAAAACTAACATTTTGAAATTCAAGCTTTAAAAAATTAAAATTAAAAAGTTTTCAAAATATGTAAAAAATAAATAATAAGTATACCATTAAGACATTTCCCTTTCATTAAAATAAATAATAATTCAATTAAATGTAGAAAATTAAGATAATACATGAAATTATTAAATAAATAGGGATGTTAACTTTAAGAATTTGAGAATGTAAAAAGTGAAACGGTTAAAAAGACTTTTAAAAATGACCCTATTTTATGTTAATTTGTTAACCATCAATTTTTTAAATAAAAATTTACTTTTTACAAAATGATGTTCTAATCTATAAATACTTATTCTACCCCTTCCTCCATCTTCCTGGTATATTTTCCTTCATCTTCCTTTCCAATTCCCTCAAGCATTCCACCACCTCCACTGACTCTCCCCCTCTATCACTCCTCTATCATCTTTTCTCTCCAAATATTGTACTATGCCCTTTACTCTTGTCCATTTATATTTCTCATTATATTTAGCTTCTCTTATTTTATTTTCTATTCCTTGCTTAAAAACTTATTTATCTCTTTCTATCAACTCTTGTTTTATCTTCAGCCCTCTTCCATGCATTTCCTTAACCTATTCCTTTGACCATCCACGTCTATTCAAGTACCTTTTCTTTCTTTCCATTATCCTCCTCTATTCTTACATTTCTTTGTATTTCTTCCTCCTCCAATAAGCTTTTGTATGTTCTTTCTCACCTCTTTCATTACATTCCCATTGTATATTGCCACTATTATGTGCCATTTTCCTTTTACTTTAACCTTCCTTTCGTGTACGCCACTATGCCTACCATGATACTCACTTGTCCTACCTTTTTCCTTTTCCCTAGTGGCCCCTTGTAATTCCAAATTTCTGTGAATTCAACCACATCGAATTTTTGTACAAAATTCCAACAATCGCTGCCCTTATTCTTAATTCCTCCAGCATTCCAAAAAATCAACTTGACCTCTTCCTCTATTACTTGTACCTTTTTCTTGATCCTTTTACTTCTCTTAGTCTTGCCTTGTCACTTTCGCCTTAACTCTCGTATTCCTCACTAAAAATATCGCTCTTTCTCCTCTAACCTTTCTCTGTCCTCATTTCAAATATATCATTCCCCCTGTATACAGATTATTTGGTATCCTATCCTCACCATCTTACCTTCTTTCCTATCTTCCTTTGCTACTTCTCTTATTTTCCGTGAAATCTTCCTCTGTTTTCCCATGTTTCATGACCACTATATTCCCTCTTTTTTCCGTTGTACCCTGTCTTCTTATTTATTTACCTTTCTACTTACCCATAAATCTGTCTCGAGTACCTCCAACACCGCTGCCATCTCATTTCCTTCCGTAATATTTAAACCGACTATTGTCAGGTTGCTTCTTCTTTCTCATCTCTCCCTTCTTTTAATCTCCCTTCCTACACACTCACTTTCTTTGTTATTCCTTCCAAATGTCTTCTCTATGCCGCTTCGATTTTTCTCTCTATCAATTCAACCTTGGTTTTCAACTCCTCGCCTGTTACCCTATACTTTACCTTTTCCTTTTTCACCCAATTCTTGTCACCCTCTAACCTTCATTTACCTGTTTTTCTTTTGCTTACATTTTTGGCCTATTTATCTCTCTTTCTCTCTTCTCTTAGCTCCTTCACTTCCATCTCTAACTTCCCTGCCCTTCCCGTAAGCCCTGTGAACTGTTTTTCAAAATTTTCATCACTTTCTTTAAACTCTTCCCAAAATACTCTCAATTCCTTTGTCGTTTCCAGCATCTGCTTTCCAATGCTCCCCATCCTCTTTTGCCTTTCTTTTATCTCTCTTATTTCCCCACTCAGGCTTCTAATTTCCAACATTAAAATTTCCAAAGCCATCCCTCCCATTTCCTTTCCTCACTCTTCTTTAACGTTTTGTCCCTTGTCTGTATTTTATGTTCTCTTTCTTGTTCCGATTATATCTATCAGCTGTATGTCCACTCCTCCTTGGCTCTTTCTATCGTTACTCACTGGCGACCTGATCATGATTATGGTGTTTTTCTTAACCGGCTTTGCACTAAAAAATGTATCTAAACTGTCATTAAGGTCCTTTTTATCTTTTGTTCAGCGCCCATTTCATCTCTAAATCGTCTTTACTACGTTTCCTGACTCTTGAATCATTGACGTTACCACAACCTAGTTTCTTTCCCGCCGGCCTTCTTCTACGCTTATTAGTCACCACTGTGGTTTTGTTTTCCTTCTTGGCGTGAAAAACTTTAAATCTGTATCGAACAAACTACCGAATAACTCATTAAAATTCCTGCTTACCTCTGTCTGTTGCTGAGTCAGTCTCCTGCTCTTCCATTCATATCCCTCTTTTGCTGTCCAACAGTCAATTTTCAAACGTAAACTCACTTTCCTATTTTACTGAATTCTACTCGTATTCTACCTCATTTCAACGTCTACTTCTTTTTGTTTATCAAAAATTACGTTCACAACAGAATTTAAGAAAACAAAAAACTACATACACAAACCAAATTCATCAAAATTCCATATTTCAGCTACAATTTCGGTGCTACTAGAGGTAGCTCAATATTTTATTTTTAAATCAGATCTACTCAAAATTGAGTCTTCTTAAATTAACTTCGTGACAACTTTTACCAGCAATGCATAGGAAATGAGTCGTTTCACAAGAACTAGAATGTTTTACTTATTTTTTTAAATCGCTCATAACCGTCTTCTAAGGGACATGACTCCGAAACTTAAAAGATAGAACATTCGACTTTTTAAATTTATTTTACAGTAAATTTCATACAATTCAATTCTAGTATAGGTACTTCAAACTTGATATGGCCTAGAAAGAAGCCCTTTTTTAGATGCTAAAGTAAATGGTTAACGCCAATAAAATTCCACTTTTAATTTATTTTTATCCAAATATGTTAATTAACATCTTTAAAAATCAAAAATTGAGATTTCACAAAAAGGGCCCATGCGATTTTTACATTTTTGGGCTCAACATGATCGGGAGACACCTCAGAAGTTTAAACAGAAAAAAGTGGGAGGTGCAAGCCCTTTTAGGTTGAAGACAGTCGAAACCCAGTGTGTCGCATTAATATCAACATTCTGAACCTGAATTGTAATATAATTTGATACAATCTTCAACATTGATGTGGGAGTGCGAATCAAGACGTTAAATAAGAAGTAATTTAATCGTTAATTTAGAAATAGAATTGAAGTTCTAGAACGGTTCTTTTAATAATTGTGACTGAATGTTAATTTTCTGATTTGTTGTTCTCGTTCGAATGTATACATGTTTGTGATTTTATCTATCATTTTCATGTGATATGACGTGTGTCTACTTTAATTTATAATTTCTGAGTTTCGCATACAAATACGCAATCGCCTATTAATTCCCATAATCAGAATATTCCAATATTACTCGAATCATTTCTGTCGAATGATGACTCTCAATCGTTTTTAATACTTGACGTCAGCCTATCGGCTGAGACTGACACATTTACTTACAATGGGATTCCGGCGATTGTGAATTTTAGTTTGCGTTCCTAATTTTTTAAATGAAATCTCATTACCTGAGGATTAATTTGCCAAAGCAAATTTTTTCGAAAAAATCTACTTTTTCGTCAAAATTAAATTTTTTAGAGTGTCTCAACGGTCTGAATTCTCTGCCCTTTTTAAATAATGAATTTTAATTGGTTCTCATACTTACAGTCGCTAAACAAACCAGTTTCGGGAATACTAACTTCTAGGCACAAAATCTTGAACTTGAGAGACAAAAATCAATGTTTAATATTCTCTGTTTCATCAAAATTAAATTTTTTACATCGTCCTGGCGCGTCCGAGTTTTTTTCAATAGTAAATTTGATTTTTTCCTTATACTTAAGTCATAAAACAAACTAGCTTAAGAAATATGAGCCTCTAGAAAAAAAAATTTAGAGCTTTCGAGGCAAAAATAATGTTAAAAATTTTCGTCGTCAATATTTAATTTTTTAGATTGTCCTCAACGGACTGAAGATTCTCGACCTTCTTTAAAATAGTGTATTTACATTTTTGCTGATACTTACGAGTTATAAAAAAACTCCATATCGCATGTTGATCCCACCCTAAATTAACTCCTACAGCTTAAAAATTCTGTAAAAAGTTATTTGTGTACATTCATATAAAAAGGACCTATATGGTCGTTATGGAGTTACGTATAGGGCCGTACAGCCCGATAAGTTCACAACATTTTAAAGCCAAAAGGAACTCTCTACAGAGAAAAACGAGTCGCCGGAGTCTTTTTTAAAATGGAACTTTTAAACACTGATTTTAGAGAAAAACACATCTAAGTTGCTTTGCGCATGTACACGAAGAAAAAGTTTTGGGTAAGTTTTACCATATCATATAGATTTGACGAGATGAGTGCCAAATATGAATATTCTTATGCAAATATTATGGTAGATTTACCCATAAATGTAGCGTAATCGTTACCAATGAGTATGGTAATCCAATTTTGCGTCCCGGAAAAATAGGTCTGAGATAATTATCGTGCACTAATGGACACAGTCAATAATGAGAGGATTCTCAAAGAATGTGGTATACAAGAAAAACTGTTTGACAAGAGTGAAAGAAATTTGTTGAGATGGTTTGGTCATTTTGAGAGAACGATTGACGACAAAAGTATATTTAGGTAAAGTGATCGGTAGAGTGTCCAGAGACAGACCGAGGAAAGAATGGTCGGAACATGTGAATGAGACTCTACAGCGATAACATATAAAGAGCCATAGAAACTCAAGAGCTTGCATGAAAATATGTATCGATGTAAATGAAGCGAAAGTTCTATACCGGGATAGGAAAGCGTGGAGGAAAATAGTTTATAAGAATTGTGCGATGAAGAGTATCAGCGGAGTGAGAGACACCTCAAACGAACGACCTTGGATACTAATGGACCCTTGTGACGATCCTAGTAGACCTCTAGATAGGTAGACCCTCTAGTAGATCTGATTAGAGTTAAGAGTATCGATCTTACTATGGAATTATCAGTCAGTTTGAGTATGTTTGTGTAATCTATGGCACATGATAACTTTGTGAAGAACTTCGCCTAGGGTGATTGCTAGAGAGATTGATTTTCTTTCCTTTCATGACTTTCACGGGTATGTTGGCTGTTGCATTGCTACTAATAGGATTTCCCATGCCAGACAGCCAGAGAACAAAGAGGAAAGGGACGAAAAGGAACACCAAAACCTATCATTTATCATGTAGAGTATTTAAAATATTTTTAAACGCTTGTCGCTTCCCGAGGATCGTCAAGGCGCCTCTACAGCCACTGCTGGGGGCCACAGCATGCAGGACGGTGGTGATGGTGAGCTGCGAGATGGTCAGGCAGATCTCACTAATCAAACAGCTGGCCAGCAAGAATATCTGCGACAAATGGTAAACAGTTGAACATCAACTGCATCAAGTGGGATACCACAATGAAAGAGGAATTGGTGCGTCTCTATTAGGAAAGTGCGAAGTATGAAACCAAAAGTGAAAAGGGATACCACTTTAGGACAAAGTTTGCTACGAAGTATCCTAACATACAAAAGGTTTCACTTGGAAGACTAATAGGTAAGATGAAGGACATCAGAAATATTCTTCTTATCTCAGAGGACCGAGTAATGGAGATTAAACAGCAGGTTGATTTGGGGTGGAGAAACGTCTACACTGCACATCCGTTAAAGGGAGCCGCATTAGACGATCAAGCAGCGGCAATTGATGCTTTAGCGCAATCTAACGATAATCCAGCATCAACACATCCTCCAGATGCAGACGACCTAATTCCACCAGAGGCAGAAGCAGAGGTTCAGCAACTGAGAAGGCGATTGAAATGGAAATACCATATGAACAGAGATGTTATGCGTCTTTATTTTTTGGCAGAAAAAAGTGGGCAAAGTGTCAGAATAGAACACCATCGACTCTTCTTACTTAAGTACCCAGAGCTAGCCACAAGAATCAATGAGCAGAATCTAGCAGATCAAAAACGCTCAATATAGGCATAGGTGCGAGAGACAATGTACATCAAGTACCAGATCCACTAGAACCACATCCGGACATTAAGAACGTTGATGTAAACAGCGAAATCAAAAAAAACTACACCACGTTGAGAGGAATTTTGGTCATACTTTACTAGAGTTCAGACATGTAGAACCAAAACAAAGGCATTCTCTGCCCAAGATGAACATCATAAAGGATCTGTGTTAACTAATGGAACACCTAACCAGAAAGGTATTACCTATGCATTTGAACGCAACACAAGCTGCGTTAGAGGTGCAAACTCTTGTATATTGTGCAGCTGGGGCAGCCGTTACAACGTTGGGCCGCAGAACTGGACCTACAAATGCAGTCTTAGCCCCAGGAAGGGATCAAGATCCACCATGGAAGATCACGTTGGATATGTATGCCAGCAAAGTGTGCAAATTGGGTCGATTGACTCTATATAATAAAGGAAATAGAACCAGAAAGCTGTTACACAATGTTACTAAAATCATCCACCCTCGGTACATCGAGTCATTGACACCAGCAATATGGGATGAAATTATAGACTCCTAACGGCAGAGGCCTGATGTTCTTACTGCTAGACTGCGTCGGCACAAGAAAAGTAGTGCGGGAAGGCAGCATAATCGAACCTTTCAGGCAGATGAAAGAAGGTTCTACCGTGAACTCAGTGTAAAGCAAAATAACCAGCAAGGCACCGAAGTCCCTCAATTGGAAGTCATGACTAACTACTGGTCAGGTGTTTGGGGAGAAACGAACAGAAGCAATTTAGATGCTGCGTGGTTCCAACTAGTGAAAGCAAGAGCAAGCATTAACCCTGAAATAGAGCTCACCTAAAATCACAGCTTTGGATGTTTCAGCGGTTTTGAAAAGAGTAAGTAACTGGAAAGCTCCAGAACCAGCCATGGTGCACAACCTCTGGTACAAGTACCTGCCAAGTGTGCATCCTACGTTGGCAAGGTGTTTTCAGAAGATCATCGGAAACCCAGATCTGAAGCCAGGCTTTATGATCGAAGGTACTACGTATATCTTGCCTAAAAAACCAGACGCTCAAAATCCATCGAAATTTCGACCGACAGCCTGTCTTTCAACAATTTATAAATGCCTTACATCTATCATTACAGATAAGGTATATTGTCACTGCAACGAGAATGATATCCTTACAGAAAAACGAAACGGATTTTGTAAAAACTCACGAGGCAGTAAAGATCTAGTCACCATAAATGTTGTTGCCATGACGCAAGCTCGTAAACATCAAAGAAACTTGCACATAGCATATATTGACTACAAGCAAGCGTTTCCTTCCATACCACATGACTATTTGCTTCAAGTCTTAAAAATTTGTTTAATCTGCCCACGCATCATCGACTTTTTAAGTCGTGCGATGATGTTTTGAGGTACAAGAATCAAGTATTTTGATCATGGACAGCCAAGGATAACTAGATCAATATGCATTACGACGGGTATCTTTCAAGGAGACTCCTTCAGTGCACTATGGTTCTGTTTAGCGTTGAACCCATTGAAAAGAACACTAAATAGCATGCCTCATGGGTTGAGAATACATGATAATGAGGATGGTCATCAAGTGACCCATCTTCTATACATGGATGACCTGAAGCTATACGCTAGTTTAGACCACAAACTGCAGCAAATGTAATGGCAAATATGGCGCCGCCGTCGAAACACGGAAATACCGTTTCGGGTGACAGTTGAGGTTAAGGCCGAGATTTTTGACTCAGTTTTGTGTTGGATTTTACTTTTGAAGGATGCTTTTTATCTATGTGAAGCGACTTTAGCTGGATTTTAATGTTTTTTGTCATTTCTCGTTAGTGGCGCTACTATCGAACCTAAAAATATCTGTCCTTCAAAGTGGCTTTAGTGCGCTTGTGCAGAAGTTTTCTCCTGTGTTCTCCCACTGGTCAAGGTAACCAAGACGTAACACATATATAGGGCCACGGCAGTGGCAGCTGTTCACAACGGCCAACAAGGACACAAGGACTAAATTCATATACCTGAGAGAGTCGGGATTTGTCGTTTTCGCCTTCGAAACTATGACGGACTCAAAAATGATGGAACTTTTAACCTCTATAAAATCGGATACTGCGGAAACTAAGAAGGAAGTTAAGTCTGTTAAAAAGCAATCTCTAAACTGGCAGCTGATTTAGATTCGCTTGTGAAAGAGTCACAGTTACTAAAAGCTAAATGTGACAGGCTGGAAAAGAGTAATTCGGCTCTAACTGCGGAGGTATCCACCTTGAGGAGCGAAATGTCCTCTCTCCAAAGAAGTGTTCGTGCCAATAATCTTCTTGCGCACAAAATTCGTGACAAATTAGAAAAAAAATAAAGACCTACCAATCTGTCTTGTTCCCACTTTCTCAGAGGTGGATATATCTATCTCGGCTAAACACATCACGGATGCCTTTCGGTTGGGCAAGGGACAGGGTGACCGCCCTGTGTTGGTTGAGTTGTGCTCTCGGTTTCATAAGCAATTAATTATGGAAAAGCGAGAACAGCTCGCAGAGAAAAACATCGGCATCAGTCACGACTCATCGCTACAAGAGAGAATGAAGAGAAAGAAGCTGTGGGTAGCTAAGGAAAAGCTCCAACAGTCTGGAATTGAGGCTTTTATAAAGAAAAAGAATGTGCTGGTTAATAATAAACCTCTCGGATTTGAAAATTGATGAACTCCAAGGGGAATCAAATCTGGAAAATACGTGTTTCATTGACAATTTTCCTGATCCCCCATCCATAATCAAAAAAGCTGCCAGAACAAGACAAAATCGTTCTGGTTCCTCATCATCCACCTCCTCTGACAGTCGAATTGATAAATTTCTCAACAAGAAGCCTGTGAAATCAAATAAACCAACGATTAGGACAGAGAGCCCGGTTTCCTAACTAGTTGCAGGAGAGAGTTCGCAGGGCAATATAGATGTCAGCGGCAGGCAAGGGGTAAGCCCTGGCTTTCGGATCATCTTCTGGAATGCGCATGGGCTAACTAATTTTTCGGAGCTTGCCTCTTCGATGACCGATAATGATATAATATGTCTCGCTGAAACCTGGTCCACGTCATCGGCAATAGTTTCTATGGCCTGGCTACAGAATTACACCTGCGTAGTAAGTATAGCTTCTAGAGATAGAAATAGAGGAAGACCTAGCGGAGGTTTAGCTATATACGTTAATCGCTCATACTTCGGCTATGAAATTCTAGACATTACTTCTAATTGGATTTTTATTAAGTGTTGGCACCAAGCCTTTAAAAGTTATTATTGGTAATGTTTACTTCAAGCCGTCGTTGGGTTGCCAGGCTTTTATCGAACCGCTGAAGATGTTGATTGATAAAATTTGCTCAGTGTATCCAAACATCCCAAGGGGGGGGGGGGGGGGCGCAATTTCAACTCTCGTATAGGGGAACTGAATCAGATAACTGATGAATCTTTACCTTAGGATTCGGCAGTTTCTCCTTTCCGTTTATCCTTGGACAAAGTGATCCACCCCAGAGGTGAGGCATTGATAAATTGTTTGGAGGGGTACAATTTGGTTGTTTTAAATGGCAGATCTGAAAATGATACCCCAGCACAATATACTTTTATAGGCCATCCGGGAAAAAGTATAAGTAGATCGCATATTTTTTTATGCGGATTCCTTGGGTTTGATTTCAGATTTTTCGGTTTTGGGGATTCCTACATTATCAGATCATTTACCAGTAGCTGTTAAAATTGCTGATATTAATTTAATTTTAAATGGTGGGTTAAATAACTCTTTTGATTACAAGAAATTCGTCTGGAGGGAAAGAGCGTTGGGGGCATACACTGAGCAAATGTTAGTCTCGCCTAATGTTTCTTATACTGATGAGGATGTGGAGGTAATGGAACGAGAATCTCATATCTGTAATTTCAGTAGTAGCGAATAAGTTGGGCCTGGTTTCCAAGCCTTTTTGGCGAGTACGAGGAAAAAACCCCTGGTTTGATAGAGAATGTGATATGATGCGTCGTAAATTAAAAGACTCATTTAAAAAAATGTAAATTATCTCAATTTTCAGATTTAGATGTTAGTGAGCATAGGAAAATAAAGAAAGCTTACCTTGAGTTTCAAATTTTAAAAAGAAAGGATTTTGAGTGTGGTCTATTGAATACCCTTGCATCTTGCAATAAGGCTAAAGCGTTCTTGTCAGCAGTGAACAGTTTTAGAATAAAGTCTTCTTCAGTTAATGGTATAAGTTTCGAACACTGGCAGGCATTTGCGGATTCATTGTATACTGAACAGGTTTATGTTAGTGTTAAGTGGTGTATAAAATATCCATCCTTTACTGGATTATATCATCTCGGAAAAGGAAGTAGAAGACAGTCTAATGTCATGTAAGAATAATAAGGCACCCGGTGAGCACGACATCCCCAGTGAATTTTATAAATATCTACCAGAGAACTGGGTCCCTTATCAGGTTAGCTTTTTCAACAGAATTTGGGAATCAGAAAAAATTCTTTCCGACTGGTCGAAAATCCAAACCTTTATGCTCTTTAAAAAAGGTAATACAGATGGATCCTCAAAACTCTTTGAAAGAACTTTGCAAACTTGCCTTTGCTATGTCTAAAATATTGCGTCTTAGAACTTTGTAATGGAGTCTTAGGTCTTGACATGTCACTGTATGCGTTACAATATCGTTTTAATGCTTATCTTATAATTGTAATCGACGTTATTTCTGGCTTGTACGCTCTGCTTATACTTATCAAATAATATGTTCATTACTGTATATTTTCTACTTATTTGTAATGGTCAACGACCATGAAATAAATTATTTTCTAAATAAATAAAAATAAATAATAAAATAATAATAATAATAATGACTGCAGCAATTGATCGATGTCAAAAAGCAGTTTTCCAATGAAAGACATCGAGGTCATGGCTGAGGGCGAGTCATATAAAAACCTGGGTATTCTCGAATCTAAGGGTATTTCAGCATACGATCGTTAAGAAAAGCTTTGCGATTGCCTTCACTACAAGACTCAGATTAGTTCTGAAGAGCTCTCTCAAATCGGTCAACAATATCAGGACAATCAACACCTATGTTATCTCTGTCCTCATGTACTTCTTCCTTTGGGCTCATCAAATGGTCGAACACCGAACTTGAAAGATTAAACAGAACCATCCGCGTAGAAATGACAAAGCACCGAATGCACCACAGTAATTCGACGATTGAAAGGATAATTCTACCACGACATAGAGGGGGTAGGAGCGTTTGAGATGTCAAGAAACAGTGTAAGTCACAAGTTATACAGTTGCGAGACTATTTTAACAGCAAGCTAGATGTTACGCTTTACAACACCATCTGTAAAGCGGATCTTGATTAAACGTCTTTGAATTTGTCCTCAGAGGAGGCCTTGAATACCTGGGTAGAAACCATAAAAGAATTAGAAACGCAATGGAGACAAAAAGTCATCAACGTCGAGCACCCGAAACCCGTTAGACCAATATGAAGTGGATAGTGAGGCATCCAATATTTGGCTGAAAAAGGATGTCCTGTTTCCAGAAACAGACGGATTCGTCATTGCGATTCAGAACAGGGGTGTCAACACCAGAAATTATGTGGAGATACCAACGAATCCATCGAAAACATTATTGATGGTTGTCGCGTAATGGCTCAGAGAGAATATATGCATAGACATAAGGATGTGGCGGGCATTATATATCAACAACTTGCACTAAAGCCTAGGACTCTTAACAGAAGGGATGCATCTCTATTCTCTATAGATACATTTCAGTGCCAGTTTTAGAAAACGATGATTACAACTTATAATGGGATGTTACTATCCAGTCGGATCAATATATCCGAACCAATCGACCCGATATCGTGATGCGTGAGCAAAAAGGTGGAAGAGTCTACATCATCAACATTGCTTGTCCACTTAACCGAAATTTTCTGGCAACCTATACAACCAAGATCCATAAGTATAGCGAGGTAAGGTATGAAGTAAAGAAAATATCGAGGAATGTGAAACACGCATCTATTCATCCTTTTGTGATTTCGGCTATAGGCAATGTGCACGAAAGATGCACTGAACATCTTGAACGTTTAGGAATCAGTAGGGTCATGATAGCAGCTCAGAAGGCGGGTTTATTAAACACCTGTCGCATTGTAAGAAACTTCTGTGAAGTGACGATTTTGTTTCACCAAGTAAAACAGAACTCTTACTTTGATCCAATCTCTAGCTTGGCCACACGTTGTTCTCACTCCAGTTTTTTTCTATATGTTACTCACTTCACAATTCTGTACAATTAGGTTAAGATGTATTATGTTTATTTAATTGTTTATTTAATTGATGTTTAATCTTTATTTTCTTTTGTTATAACTTCTTTTAACATGCGATAGGGTTTATATTTTAAAGAAGGCATTATTTTTTATTGTAAGTATTTTCTTAATTGTATCACATAAGAGAGGAGACAGCGAGTGTCTTCATCGCAGAACGGTTCTGGCTACAGCCTGCTCAGTTCTAAATAGTACAGATTCTCTTATGCGACTCGTACATCAACATGAAGTCGTCAATGCTGCGGCGTTTCTATACCGTGCAGCAGATAGGGCCGCAGAGGAGCTTGGCCTCCCATTTCATTCCAGTGACACTACACATGGCCTAGCATCACTAACACCTTTGGTGCTCAAAAGTCGTGTACAGGAAGCAGAAAATACGCTTCTACTAAGAGAACATGCTGACAAGCCCCTTCATGGTAAATTCTACGGCATTATACGTAGAGAAGAGCTCTCGATGGGTCTGTCCAACATGTTTCCCAAGTCTGCTGGATTAAAATCGGAGACTGAGGGATTTCTTTTTGCCTGTCAAGACGGCGTTATAGACACCTTAGTTTACCGCGAGCGCATAATGAATGTACCTGCAGGCGATACCAACTGCCGAGCGTGCAAGCAAGAGCCAGAAACACTTGGACATGTTCTCAGTGGATGCTCAAAATATGCACGCTACGGGTACATAGAGAGACACAATGCGGCTCTAAAAGTGTTATATTACCATCTTAGGAACTTCTATGGTGTTGATCTATTGCCCGTCTTGCCATACGCCCAGGGGGAACTCGAGTCCGTTGTGGAGAATGATCAGTGTAAGATCTACTGGAATTTCTCATTTTCCACCACTCAACGTATCCGTGCTACGAAGTCTGATATTGTCCTCCAAGATCTGACGAACAAGATCATTTACGTAATTGAATTCTCGGCACCAGCCGATGGTAATGTCACGGCAAAGGAGGAAGAAAAACGGGCGAAATATCAAGAACTTCTTTTCGAGCTGAGCAGGCTGTATCAAGGCTACAAAGTCCATCTTGTACTTCTCATAATCGGCTGTCTTGGAGGTATGAAAGCTTCATTTATTAGCCAACTCAACAAGATTCCGGCTTGCCAGCGTCAGGCTCATTCCATCGCGAACCGGATGCAAAAGGCTGTTCTTCTGGGATCACTTCATCTGGTCCGTCAACACTGTTCCTCATAACATTCTACAAAGATTGGTAGCTCTAAAAAAGTATCCAGAGGTGAAACCTTCACCTCCAACTGTCCCGTCTGCCGCGTAATGTCATCCGCGGCTAGAGACCTGACTCCAAGGAACAGTGTTGCCCGATGTTATCTCGCGTAAATTTCCCGCTCTTGCTTACCTTCTAGGACAGAAGGAGCAGAAGCGGATGACGTACACGTTCCAGTTGCGTCGGGATTGGTTGCTTTAAGGAACCATGATCGTAGCTTCCGGAGCCTACAACTTCTCAAAATAAAATGAGATTTCTAACATCGTCTATTTCGTAAGAATTGAATGTTTACATCATCCTGGTCTGACTGAATTCTCTCACATTTCCTGATTCTTGAAATTGAATTTTTCAACATACTCAAAGCCACGCGCCTAACTAGTTTCAAGATCCTTTGATCCTTATCCACTATCAAAATAACTAATGAAACAACTGAAAACTAACAGTGGTATACATTCGCGACAACCATAAGAACTGTGGCGAAATCTGCTGATACATGATCTCCTAAAAGCGTTCACTTTATTTCGCTTTTTTAGTATTAAAAAAAATATGAATGATCAAAAGGTGTCAATCGTGACGTTTAGTAGAAGTCGAATGCATTTTGGTAGAGCACGAGTAACTTTTAAACTCGGAAGCAATTTTTTGTTTTATTCAACAAATTTTTAATTACAATTTCAATCGAGGTTAAACCTCACCGTGTCAGACGCATTTACCTCAAGCTGCAACTCGTTATCCATTTTTTTCAAATTTGAGTGATTGTTTTGAAGTAAATTTTGTTCTATTTAATTCATTCATTCAATATCTAGAAATCACAATATCCATTTCTTTCTAAATTACAAATTCAGGGATTAATTTATATTTAAAGTATGTGGCGTGTCCAAAACAACGAGCGACATAGCCTCAAAATTAATCGTGGATTTTAAAGTTTTCGAATGTACATGACTTCACCAGAAACTACTACACTGGAAAACCTACTTGGGGTATTGCTGGTAGTCGGTTGCAAAAATTTTGTAAAACTGTTGCAAAATTTTTAAAATTTTTTTATAATAACTGCATGATATAATAGTAACTTTACAACATTTTTGCTTCTGATACGACAATAAATGCCCCTAGTAGTTTTCCCCATAGTTCTTCCAGTTGTCGCGAAAATACCACTGTCAATTTCCACTTAATTCATCAGCTGTTCTGCCAGTGGCTTCTTTCCAGTTATACTTTTTGCATACCGGGAGACAAAAATTAATGTTTAATCCTTTTAATTCTTTGAATTGTGAATTTGAATTATTTCACATATTCATCGTAAAATCAATGCCGGTTTGCCCATCAGAGCATTAGGCAAATGTAGGCAAATGCCTAGGGGCGCCATCCACACCGGAGGCTTGCTTCTCTTCAACCACCGCAAGGAGCCCCTCAGTCCCCCCCACCCATCTCTCTCTCACGAAGAATATTTTTTTTTTACATAATTGGTCATAATTTAAACAATTTCCATTTGTTTAAACAATCTTTTCTCCCTCAAATTGTAGCAAGTTATTATTCTCTGGAATTTATATCTCGAAAATAATAATTTACCACGACTTACAGAGAAAAATATATTTTTTAAACGAATAATAATTGTTTAAACAATTGTAAATTATTTACAAAATACATGGAAACTCGTCATTTATCGATTAAAAATAATTCATTTTGAAAAAACACAAGAAATACCGTTTGTAATATGAATTCATTCGAAAACTGCTATTTTGCATTTTTTCGGTTTCTTTTTTATTCTGTTTTGAGAATTCCCGCCAAGTATTTAAAGTCTAACAGGAGGAAAATATGCTGTGTCTAATTTGAAAAAAAGAAACAATTTTCAAGATTTTTCTTATAATTTTTGTGTAATAATAATGGTAAGTGTCATAATAATGAATTTTCTATAATGAAATTTCAATTTTTATTATTCTTCTTCATGAAATATAATTAGCCTAATTCTAAATGTAGATGCGTAACATAAGTGCGACGCAATGTGTTCGTTGAGAAAACTCATATCGGTCCGCAGCGGTATTTTATAAACAAAGCTTGACTAAGCAGGCAAAGGAGAGAATGCGTTCTAGGAAATAAAATAGTTTAAAGAATGAATCAATAGATTTTTTAAGTGTTCAAAATTATATCATTTTTAAACAATTTTAGGTTGAAACACTACAATTAAAGGATTTTACATTGTTATTAAAACATAAAAATTCAAAAATGTCACTTATAAATTAAGAATTTAAAAAAAAATGAAACAATGCAAATTTTTAAGTTTAAATTCAGCACTCTGAAATTTTAATGATTCGAGTCTTATTTTACTTAAAATAATTCAATTTCAATTTGTTTATTTTTGAATATTTAATTATTACTTTTTTATTTTAAATTTATTGTAAAAGACATAGGGAACCTCAAAGCGTCTTCAGAGTTCTTTCAGAGAAATCATATCGGCCCGCATCAGTATTTTATAAACAAAGCTCCTGGAAGAGACTGCGTTTTACGAACTAAAATAGTTTGAACAATCAATCAAGAAATTTGTAAGGGTTCAAAATTATATCATTTTCAAACAATTTTGACTAAAAAACAGTACAATTTAGCGATTATAAGTTGTTTCTTGAGAAACCTAAATTGAAAAATGTCATTTACAAATTTAAAAAAATGAAACAATGAAAATTTGAAAGTTTACATTCAGCACCCTGATTATTTTAAAGAACTTATCAATATTGATATAAAGTC
>CAKNYM010036418.1:0-14956 GCA_932195095.1 Andricus curvator | reverse complement strand
GACAATGCGAGCGCCGAGAATCCCAACAAAGCGAGTACATTAGTCACTAAGTTCACTCACCTCGCGGTATCGACATCAGCACCGAGACTCTTAATAGAGCGGATGCGTTAGTCATTGATGTCACTCACATCGCGATATTGACATCAGCGTACGTGATTTTCTAGAGATTAAGAGTATCTGCTTTTCCAGAGATAAGGGCTCCCTATCTTTAACATAGAGATCCAGGACCATATAAGCGCCAGAATAATGCGCTATACGGGAATTAGCAGTTATGTCACGGTGTTTGTCTATCTCAATTATTATTTAAAACAAGACAAATTATATTCCACAAAAATATTGAATATTTAAAATAAAATATGGGTCATTCCAAAGGGTTTTTAAAAACGGCTACGCGAGCATGTTAGTGATATAGCTGGCGTTTTTTCCCCTAATACTGGGTGCCAAAAAACCCACAAAAATGAAGTATTCGATTTTTTGAATTAGAACTTTACGTGAATATTTTTTTCAATTTGATTTTTTCGTCAATTTTACTTCTCTTTTCAAACTTGCATTTAAAAAAGCAATTCATAACCGATTTTAAAATATAATGGCTGAAATTATTCGTTTTAGAGAGTAGTTTTAGGAAAAATATTCACCATACGCATGTGTCAAAAACAAAAAAAAGCCATCTTCAATGTTGTCTATAAATTCTATCACAAAAATTAAAAAAGCTGCCAATTTCTAATTTTCTAGTTGAGCGATCTCGCTTTCGTATGTGGTATAGTATACCAAATAAAAATTTGTTGTAAATAATTTTAGTGAAGCCTTTGTTTCGTTTTTACATAATGGAGTGTTTATACGTACCTAAAAAATCCGGCTATTCGTACCGATATTTCGGTACAAATAGCTCGTTTTCCAGTTCCCCTATTCATATGGAAAAAATCCGGCTCTATTTGTACATAAATTTCGGCACACGTAGCCAGGGCCTTTACATTAATATTTAGAAGGCTCAAAAAGGTACTTTCCATCTAATTTATCATATTCAAATCGATTTTATTACTACGGTTCAAACTTTATATGTGAATATTATATGCAAATAAATACATTTAACCTTGTACAAAGAAAACCTCAGAGGCTTTTCTGTGTTTTTTAAATTCTGATGTACAGAGCATTTTTGAAACGACCTCTATTTTCACGGTTTTTATGATTTATTTTTAAAAATATTGCTTTTAAATCAAAATATTCGACAGTGAAATGGTGTATTTTGTAAAAAAAAACTTTTTTGTTTCATAACATTTTTCGGTGAAATCATTGTTGTTCGAAAAAATCGACCAAAAATAAAAATCACGCAGGTTTCTGTATAATTTTGGTCAAAATACGAACGATACTTTGAGAAGTATGCATTTCAGAGAAAAATATTGTACGCAAAGAATGCAGGTCTCAATAAATTACACATTTGTTCTGTGAAACATTTTTTCATGTTGTCAAGAGTTTAAGAGTGAAACTAGTTTTTACGATGAAAATAAAAAGTTCCTCGTAGTTTTTCTAATTTATGAAGAAAGGTGTTAATTTTTCGTGATGTAATTTTATAACAAGCCCGAAGCTTAAAGATCTTGAAAAACTGCAGCTATTTTGTGTTCAACATTTTGCTTTAAAATCAATAGTTTTCGAACAAAAATCAATTTTGATGTCATGAAATTGTTGACTTTCGTTTTTTTTAAGTTTTTTCGTAAAGAATGTTTAGGAAACAATTCCAGATAATAATGAACAAGAACTTTCCAATAGTGTTTTGGAGGTAATTAATTAATTAATAACTTTGGTGCTTCTCTGGGTCAGGAACATATGACGAGTGGCAAGTCCATAAAAATTTATCTTTCTGCATCCGACGAGACGTTGATAAATGAAAAGGGGTAGTGGGATGTGACCTAAATTAGTTCTCTGACTCTTGCCAATTTTGTATGGAGTTCAAATTTTTATAAATGAGAGATACCACAATGTGACATGCCGAAATGTGACTTGCCGCTTGTCACTTTGACCTGACCCCGCTTCTCTGCCAATTGATGTTTCATTAATATAATAATTTCTATGCGTAGATATATGTCAGGGTGTCCAGTGGAGACGCGTGATAAAATTCCCGTACATTTCCCGCAGACTTCTTCAAAATTCCCGTACATATATCAGACTTAAAAATTGCTTTATGGTATGGTCCTTTAAAAATGAGACTTCTTATAAACATAAAATATACACCTGATAAAGCTCTAAAATGAAAGTATACAAATGAAACTTTTACTATAGAAGTTTTATTCTCTTTTTTTTCGTTGACAAGTTAAAGTGATTAAATAATATAATTCTTTGGATCGACTTAGGTACCAAGTGTACAACAATTGCATATATTTAACCTACTGTTGGTAATACGCTTTTAGTTTATGACAGAGACAACTAAATAAACTTCTTATTATACAATTGCTTTAACTTTAAAAATTAAAACAAAATTCACCGAATTAAAAAGCAAACTATCTCTTTAGGTCTTTCTTCTTAGTTTATATTTCTGATACAAGGATTTCTCTTTCTTCATCAAGTTTACGTTTCTTAGCCTGTAAAGCTTGAACTTCGCGTTGTTTGGCTTTCTTTTCTTCAGCTGCTTTTTTCTCAGCTTCCTTAAGCTTTCTGTCCTTTGCGAGGGCCTCTTTGTACATACTGTGTGCGTTTTTCACAGATTGTAACTTTTTTTTGATATATCAAGATTTTTAATTCCACCTTTGGCTGATACGGAATCAAATTTTATTCGCTGAGCAATGAGTGATCTTTCATTTTGATTTACTACGATCATTTCCTTATTAACAGAAAAACCTCGTTCTAAAAAGGCATTACCGTGAGACAAAATAAGAATCATTTTAGCGAAATTCTTTAAGTTTTCCCATTTGCAGTGTTTACATAATAATTCCATCCAAAAAATATCCAACCGCTTTTCACTTCGAGAATATAATCGCATTTCTTCTTTAACATATTCCTGACTGCAAAAGTCGGAATACTCTCTTTGGATGCAATCGGCAATACTTCCAGTCGTCAAGTTAGAATTGACGATTTTTTCAAGACAACGGTTCAAGTACGTAGTACTTCAACAGAAGCTATTATTTCCGGATTTAAGCACATGATGTTTTTTGTCATTGCATACTTCAATGGAGATCGTTCCATAAGCTTTAAAATAAAAAACTGTAAACAAATTCTACATTCCTGGCGAAATTTCAATTTCCTTAGCTGTCAGAAGATTCTTTTCATCCATTAAGTTAATTTCATCAAGTCTCTCGTTATCTAGTACATCCTTTTTTATGAAGCGAGCCATAGTGTTCCTGACTATGAGAGATAGAGACGTAAATAAAAAAGGAGCAAGAGGTGCGTCAGACTGAAATTCGGTAAAAAATGGCGTAATACTTTCCGCCAAATTCTCAAAGAACGCCAATTTAGATGGCAGCATATAATCCTTAATAGTCTCCGCAACAATCTGGAAGCTTTTGCATTTAGGCTGCTAGCTCTTAGGCCTACTCTGTACTTGTTCGGCGTACTTTATAATATCTAGCATAATGCTTCTAGCTCTCTGAACTACTGGAACATTCTCAAGCCATTTTGTAGCAGAAACTTCAATGGATATACGATACTACCCGTAATTCTGGTATAATCTCCTCGACGAGCAGGTGAATCTTGGAAGGTAAAATGTAGTGATCGAAAAAACGAAGATAATTCCCATCCAGTTGCCTGTATCCCTGTTTTAAAACTGCCATGACACGAGTCAATTCCACAAGAGCCAATATCGAGAAAACTAGGATCATTTGGACCTTCTTTTATGTCGTTTTGCAGAAGTCTTATGAATTTAAAGTTGTCATTAGTTCCATCCATAGATACTTGAAGAACTTCCTTTAGATCCCATTCAGCCAGAACCACTTTGAACCCCTTAAGAAGATCTTCTGCTGTGGTACTGTCTAGAAAAACTGACGTAAAATATCTAGATTTGACTTGCTGAACTGTAGAATCCCAAAAACGCAACGTCATGTCCATTTGTTGTTTTTGTGCAAATTTGTTCATGGCTTCATCAAAGCCTATTACATAAAATGGACAGGGCTTGACAACAGTTTCAAGATCTTTTGCAAAAAACGGACCTAGACCATAAACTGTAACATATAGTATTTTCGACTTTTGTAATTGCATTTTTTGTGCAATTTTGCTGTCTGCAAACATTAGTTCAAAAATGTCAGTTGCACTTGCTGCGTGCCTTAAAGAGTTCTGCGACATTATGGTATGTAAACATCAAATTGTTTCGGCTGTCGTGACATCTTCCGCCGTCATGTACGATTCAATGACCTCTTTTCGCGCGGGAGTAAGAGACATTGCTGTTCGCAATCCGTGTGTCTCTGGTGCAGATGGTGTTTCATCAATGATGGATCCGCACGTTTTCTTCAATGTAGACGAAGATGAAATAAACAGATTGGGTAGATTTTTTTGAATAGCATTAAGTTGTTCTTTATGCTTCTTTCCTTCTCCGTGACTTTGGAGGGCTTGTCTCCCCATACTAGAAATAACAAACTCCGTTCCACATATTTTGCAAATTGCTGAATAAACGTACTTTGGATGAGGTGTCACCCAAGAGAAACTATCCTCCCATTTTGGTAAATACGATGTCTTGCCACGAGTACTTCTTTTCGTCATCAGCAAAAGTACTGTAAATAAACAAAATAAATATAAAATGAGAATAATCCTATTATTTGAACATTGTTTTAAGAGAACACCTAGCGCATTGTAAATAAATTACTGCTTGTCTTGTTCAGAAATAAAAATAAATATTTTTCTTTGAAATTAAGATAGAAATACTTTTATTGTCTGTTACTACTGACTAAAAAATCAAGTAGAAAGTTAAAAAAAATTCTCTTAGTTTTTTTAAAGATTAGAAAGCATCTAAGAATTAAAATTTTAAAATATTATAGTATGCACAATAGGATATCCTTTTTAGTGTTATCTTATAACAAGATTGATGTTTTGCTATTATTCCTGATAAATTTGGGTAGGAAACAACAGATTTTGTCGGATTAAGTACATGAAAATATCGGACAGCCCAAAAAGATAACAAACTTCGTAGATGTGATCGTGAACAGGATTTTCACAAATGAAAAATCAAGTTAATGATAAATCACTATGTAAGAATATTTTGTTGAATTTTTTTATGAAATAAAAAATCATTATTAACTAAAAAATAAATAATTAAATCGCGAAATATAAATTTATTTGTTTTATCACGCTTAATTTTTAGGTTAGAAAATAAAATTGTGACCAGGGCTCGGAACTGCTCAAGCTTAAAAAATACTAAAATAGTAACCATACTTCTCTCAAAAAAGTAACCGAAAAGTAACAATAATGTGGCAAAAAAGTAACCAAAAAGAAAGATTTTTTACCAAAAACGACAAAGTTCCCACCAAAATTATGAATCTTCAACAAAAAAAATGTATGTTTAAGAAAGTAGTTCAACTTTTAACAAAATGTTTGCATTTTTCCGACTAAAAAATATTAATTGCTGACCAAAAATGTAATAATTGATATAATAACCAAAAAGATTTTAACTTAATATAAAAAACAGTAGAATTAATTCAAGAAAGGCGATCTTCAACAAAATAGGTTATTTTTCAACCAAATTATTGAGTTTTTAAGCCAAAAAGACCAATTTTTACAAAACAGTTCAATTTTCAACCAGTAAATATGGATTTTTGACAAAAAAGTTATCTGTCAACCAAATAGTTGAACTTTCTACGAAAACGGGAATCTTCAACGGAAAAAGACGAATTTTCGACAAAATAAGTACATTTCTAACCAGAAAGATGAATTTTCAAATAAAATTATGTATTTTTAGACAAAAGTGTGATTTTCAATCAATAAGATTAATTTTCTACCAAACATGACGAATTTTCAACTAAAATTATGAAGTTTCAACAAAAAATGAAGTTTTTACAAAAATTGTTAAACTTTTAACCGAATTTCAACCAAAGAAGATAAATTCTCATTGAAAAATATAATACATAGTTCGATATTTCAAGAAAAAGATTTAAATTTTAAATTAAAAACTAGAAACTTTAGATAAATTGCAATTTTGATCAGGATTTCCCGACTCTAAAGTGCCAAATTCAATGAAAAAATTTGACCTTTACATTATTCACAAGTTCTTAAATAATACGATTAATGAATTAATTCATTTCGTCATTTCGGGCAAAAAATGTAACCAAAAGTTACCTTTTCATAAAATAAGTAACTTTTTAGTAACTGCGGATCAAAAAAGTAACTAAGTTACGAAAAATTAACCCGTTCCGAGCCTTGATTGTGACTGAATGTCTTTAGCCTTTAGCGTTTTTAGGCGTTCATAAATATTTCGATATCCAAATTTATAGGTTAGGTCACATTAAACTCATGTAATGAGAACGAAAAATTAAAAATCCAATTATGTATTTCTTAATTAAAAAATACCAGGCAGTTCGATTATCATGGCTTCTAAAAGCTTATGTTAGTTGGCATGTGGTGCATAAATGATTATAAGTTTATCGTTTCACGCCTACAATTAGATCTTAATAAAACAGAAGTAACTATTTCGCACATTCCAGCAGTCAATTATTTCTCTTTGTTGCCACGCTAAATAGTTTGTAGAAAGTTTATATAAATTTACTTACTTTAATTAAGCAGGATCTTGTAAGCGTCTGAATGGTCTGAATGAACAACTTATTATCACAGTTCGGCCATTTGCAAATTTGTTATTGTTCTATGTGTAGTGAACATCGCAACAAAATTCAACCACGAGAGGGCAGGACAAGCCCAGCAGTGGGACTCCGATATCGTGTGGAAAGTCGAACGAACCTCTTTTTCTGACGTGTGGAGATAGAAAGAGAGGTTTGTTTGATTTTCGACAATATTTGAAAATTAACAAATAGACAAAAACTTCTGTCTACATAATTAAATCATTTTAAGGTACATACAAAATTCCCTTTTCAAAATAAAAAATCACGTACATTTCCCGCACAAATAAAATTTCCGTACAATTCCCGCTTTTCACGCTTTTCCCACGCGCTGGACACCCTGTATGTTAATAAATTTAATTTTGAAATAATAAAGGCATTTTTCTCAACAGTTTTTCGCAAGTAATTAATGAATTAATAACTTGTGCTTCTCTGACAATTGATGTTTCTGTAATATAATAGATCAAATAGATAGATAAAATAAATATCCTTCTTTATTATCATCTAAAATTGTTTTCTAGACATTCTTCACGAAAAAAGTACACTAAAAACAAAGAGTCGAAAAATTTATAATATTAAAATTGATTTTTTTTACGTATTAATTGTGGAGAAAAATGTTAGAAACGAAATAGTTGTATAGTTTTTCAAGAAAAGTGTATTATGAAAAACCAACATCTTTCTCCATAAATTAGAAAAACTACAAGGAACTTTTTATTTTTATCGTAAAAACTAGTGTCACTCTTAAACTAATTGACTGCATGAAAAAATGTTTTACAAAAGATATGTGCGATTTATTGAAATCTAAATTTTTTTATGAAACCGCCCTACAGTAGATAGGAAAAAATTCAACAGCATATAACTGCATCCGTTTTCAAAAATAAAGAAAGATTATCGTTGTTAAATAAAGCTTACATATTGAATTGAGTATTCTTATAGAAAAAAATATCACGAAATTAATCAATTAGCTGTATTAAACATTTTTATTAGACCTGGTCAAGGGTACGATTTTGACACCTTTGTCCATAAATAGATAATCGTTTCTGGTATTGCTTCTGGGCAACACAGAATACTCAATTCTGGATAATTATAATTTATCATTAGTATACTTACTATTAAAATCAATTTATTGAGTAAATAATAGTTGAAACTATGATTATTTTACAAAAATTGCAAAAGCTTAAATTATTGACATTTTTTTAATTTCTGGTATACCGTGAGATTGGTACGATTGGTACGAGATGTTTAATCTTCATGCAATTTAACCTGACTTGCGATGACAGAAAAGTGCAGCATTTTTACATAGCTTAATCCTAAATATGATATCTTTTCCGAAAGGCTCCTTAAAGCGCAACTAAAATTTATGAGCTTTTCAACAAGAATTTGAATTTAAAAACTTCACGAACCAAAATAAACAAACAAACACAATCTTTAACTTAAATTCGAGCTTAAAACAACTGCGAGACAGTCGCAGAGCTGCCAATTTTGACAGCGATATTTTTTGTAATTTTCCGATGATCTACTGTTGGTTATCTACTGTTGGAAAATGTATTATCCAATAAAAAGTCCTCAAATATTTATAAATATTAAAGAAAGAACACTTTGTATTGATAAATATTGTCCATTAAACTTCAAGCACCGATTCTAATGTATAGAAATATCATACAAATGTTTCATCAAGTTGAAAAGTATGAATATGATTTTCTAACTTCGTTAGAAAATACAGTATCCTTGCTGAAACTTTATACTAACAAAAGTAATTAACATTTTTTGTCAGTTTTCAGTTAATAAAGATTATCTACTGTAAATGATTATCTACTGTAGGGTGGTTTCCCCGACAATGTTTTTCTCTGAAATGCATACTTGTTACGGTATCGTTCGCTATTTTACAAAACTCATGAAAAATTAACGTGATTTAAATTTTTTGTCGATTTTTTGGAAAAAATAATGATCTTACCAAAAAATATTGTAAATAAAAAAGTTGAAATTTTACGTAATACACAATGGCTCTTCAAAATATTTTGATGTAAAAGAAATATTTTCCAAAATTAATCATGAAAGCCCTGAAAATAGAGATTGTTTCAAAAATTCACTGTACCTCCTCCGAAATTAAAATGCAGTATAGCAATTAAAACGATGTGAAAACGGTAAATTTAATGAAAAGTAGCTTTTTTTAGACTTCTTAATATATTTAAATAAAACCAAAACAAAGGCTTTGCAGCTCTTTCAATTTTTGTGAAATTTAGTGAATTTATAGAGCTATTTGAAGACGGTCTCATTCTTTTCAGTTTTTGACATACGTATATGGTAAATATTTGTCCTAAAATTACTCTCTAAAACGAATAATTTAAAGGCATTAAACGTTAAAATCGATTATGAAATGCCTTTCTCATTCACGTTCAAAAAGAAAAGTAAAGTTGACAACAACAAAAATTTACGTACAGTTTTGATTCGCTTAACGTATCACGTTTAAATTGTAATTAAATTGATAATTGATAATTATTTACAATGTTTTATTATATTGTGATAATAAAAATAATATAATATTACTGTACTTCATTATATATTAATTTTTTCACATATTTTTATACTTTTATTTACTTTTAGCCTATTTTCCATACACTAGATGATATTCGGGAAAAATGTTACAGAATGCGAATTTATAATTAGGCTTAGTGTTCAAAGCAATATTTAGTATAGAACTGTTTCTTGTTCTTCTGCGAAATTAAAAATTGAGAGCAAAATATAATTTCATTATTTCAAACTTCAAAAATTCTCATTTTCTCAATATTGAATTGCTGACATTGCATTCTGAACTCAATGGGAAAAGAAAATAAAGAGTTAGAAAAAAAAGTCAGAAGACGCAGAAAAAAAGAGTTCAGAGCTTCAGGTACCTAACGCCGGAGTTTGCAGTAGGATAAAAAACGCAGTAGAACTCCGGTCGAAGTTACTGCCTACTGCTACCTGCGGCGGCCGGAGGGAGCAGGAGCCGAAGTTTAAAACTGGATTCTGGCAAGCAGTAGGTCCTGCCTGCCGGGGGGCAAGCAGTAGCCGAAGTACTGCTCGTCCCATCTTCTAGAGGTACAAATTTTGTACCTCTAGAAGGAAAATATTTGCCTTTGAAGGCATAAATCAATGTCTACCATTTTTTAATGTCTAACATTTCTTGAATAGTGAATAGAAACGAAATCTTAAACATCCAAGACAAAAATGAACTTCCGCCCAGCTAAAAAAAAATTAAGAATAGTCACAAATGGTCAGAAGTTCCGACTATTTCCGAATATCCTAACCATTCCTGACGAGCCTGACTATATCTAAAGGTATGTTAAGTCACAAGCTATCAGGTAGTTCGTCGGTTAGGGCCTTGGTACAGCCTGCTAAACTCGAAAAGAAGTACTTAATATTTAGCCTGTTTCTCTTTCTCCTTTGCCATAATATTACCATCGGCTGGTGCCGAAAATTCAATCACGTGAATGATCTTCGTCTTCAGATCTTGAAGGACAATATCAGGCTTTGCAGCACTGATACGGTGTGTGGTGGAGAATGAGAGATTTTAGAAGATCTTACACTGTTCGTTCTCCACAACGGACTCCAGTTCATCCTGGGCGTAAGGCAAGACGGGCATTACATCAACACTATAGAAGTGCCGAAGATGGTAATACAATACTTTTAGAGCCGCATTGTGCCTTTCTATGTACCCGTAGCGTTCATACTTTGAGCATCCACTGAGAACATGTCTAAGTGTTTCTAGCTCTAGCTTGCATGCTCGGCAGTTGGGATCGCCTACAGGTACATTCATTATGCGCTTAAGGCAAACAAAGGCGTCTATAACGCCGCCTTGACGGGCAAAAAGAAATCCCTCAAAAACATGTTGGACAGACCATGTGTAGTATCCCTGTAATATATTTGAAGTACCTTCATTTAGCTAAGTATCTCCATATACTTGCTCCCAGGAGACTTAAACCTCTTCTCGACTAGACGGATTTTCAACGGTACATGACGTTTTATTGAACAGGCGGGAAGGATGAGTAGAAAAGTTGGATTTTCCTGAATCCACTTTATCCGCCGTCCAAAGCGCTCTTTAGCTGTTGAAAGAGCTCTTGATGGTCAACAGTGTACACTTGTTCAGTGTGTGATTTGCTTTCCTTAAGTTTCGAGCAAGTGCCCTAACTTTTGGAGTGAATTTTTTATTTGATGTTATGTAGCTTATTACACACTGAACATTTGATGCACGCCGTCTCGCCGTTTTAATTTTAGACTGGAGCTGGCATTACGCTTGCGAGTCTTACTCAGGCGTACTGATGTATCATTACTTCTATTGTCGCTCATCAGGGAGACCGCCTTCTAGTAAACTACACAGTTCAGAGTCCAGAGATTAACATTTTGAGGGAACAAATAGGGGAGAGCAGTATTAGCTTCAGCTACTTTTTCCATCCTGGTGAAGACCTTTTGGTGGATTTTTAATCTCCTAGATTTCATGTTAGCATGAACGGCTATCTGCAAAGGTGGTCTTGCTGGAATGGGTGGTATGTTCGCTGGAGGTTGTTGCTCTTCTTCTTGCTGATGAAGAGCTTCATATCTCTTTCGGCGTAAAAAGGATACCTGATCTCTTAAATACTGAGGCGTTGTATGAGCATATTCCATGTGCATATTGACCCAACGTTCATGCAACCTAAGCATGTATCCTCTTCGCGCCGACAAGCTTCCTTGCCAACAGGTAAGGATGTCCCTCCTGACTTGGTCCGACCTTTTAAAAGATGTTCTAGCTTTTGTCCGAGGCCATTGCCTGTTCTTCGCCTCGGTTCGGTCCTACTACCACTCCCAACTTAACCATGGCCTCCAGCCGAGAGAGACCCATTGTGGGTGGCACTGCCAATGCAACGTGGCTAACTGCAAGAGCAATCACCTTTCCTAATTTTTCCTTTTTCTTTGTTTTATATGTGTAGATGTCCGCTTGCACATGTAAAATTATGTGTATCGTTCGCCGTCTGAATGATTTTTATAAACAATCTTTGATATCAGACGCTGTTAACCTTATATATGAGCAAATTCTCTAGTATACATGTACATCCCAAAGTGCGCCTTTGATCTTCTTTCAAGGAGCGTCCGAAGCGTAGTGTAGTGGTCCGAAACGCCTGAGCAAAAGCTATGATGCTGCATAACCCTAAGCTTATTAACTAACTTATCTGATGAATGCACATCTTGTTTACCTCTGGGCTGAGGTGGGCCAATAATAATGAGAATAAAAATTTTATACCTTTTAAGATATTTTGTTTGAAGAAAATTGCAAAATACGAAAACAAGGTGGATTTAAGGGCATGTGACAGACATAAAAACCTACATTACCGATGATGCGGTTTTCTTACAATAATATTGTTTTAAAGTTGCGTCCAGCATAAAAGTTCAGTGAAATATGTTGTTTCAATGTTGAATTATGTAAGTACTGAAATCGTTATTGGCCTCGTTAAGTGGCCGCCAGACTTCGCATTTTCGTGCCCATGCGAATACCGACCGAACTGGCGACCGGAGTTGACATTTAGTTGGAATTTTTCTTTTTGCATCTTTTATACTCAAATGATGTACATAAACGTACTTTACTGTCCGCTATGGCATTTCTCAAAGTTTGAAGCCGATAATTCAACTATAAAAAAAGTTTTAATTTCCACCCAGTTTTAATTTCTTCGAAAATAATTTTTTGCGAAACTCCTAATCAAATAAAGTACGTAAACGTACTTTATTGTCTTCTCATACATTTTCCAAAGTTTCAGCCCGATATTTTATTTTTAAAAAAAGTTCTGAGATTTAAAAAAAACTCGGAAAATTGAAAAAGTGTGGTCGGTAATGTAGGTATTTATGTCTGTCACATGTCCTTAAAAGAGAAATAACAATATAATAGTAAACTTGTTAAAAATAATACAATTTTACGAATTTTAAATATAGCTGGGTATATCTCAACATTACTATAGTTTATAAATTAGCTCACAATGTACAGAAAATCACGTCAATTTCAGAGACCCATATTTCAAAACATGTATCTCTATTCGTTCGAGAGATAATAACTCATAAAGTTTAGGCCACATTTCGAGAGCACACAATATACTTCCATGTTCGCTGAAATTTATACAGTAATCATTTTTCATGATTTTAAAAAGGAGTATCGATGTGCGTCATAATTATTTAAAATTTCATGTTTTTAGGCCACCCTAATAAAGGGGGTAAAATTTGCCAAGTTTCCCCGCCAAACATTTTGTTGTGGCCTATCTTATTGAAACTCTGCCAGATTGTAGTGCTAGTGGACCGCTTTAAATTCTGTGAAGTATGTACACCTAGTGTAACGGATTGTCAAGATACAGGGGCCGGAATTTTCGACGATTCACCCCGACCACTAACTTTCAATTGTACATATCTCCTGATACAGTTATCAAACTTTACTTTATGAGGGTTTTGGAAAGGTCTTTTAACGAGGTTCACAATCAGAATAATCATTTTACAATAAATAAATCATTTCACCCTGAATTTTCATTTTAAAAAATATTTCTGAGTTTCTCTCCAAATGCGACATTTTTTTTACATTCTCATTCTAATGAGAAGGTATTAGTTTTATGTAAAATTTGAAATAGTCGGGTTTCATCAAATCCCTCCTGAGTCAGAAAAAAACTATTTTTACGAAGGTGTCTGTCTGTATGTCTGTCTGTCCGTCTGTCTGTATCGTGTAGGCACGATAACTTTCGAAAGATTGATTAGATTAGATTGTGCTTTGGCACACTTTTTTATGGCCTACAAAGAAAGAACGAGTTCGTTAATCAGCTATTTTGGATGGAAATTCAAAAAGTGAGAACATTTTGAAAATTTTTGAGAGCACTTTTTTTGAAGATTTGGAAATTCTATGTACGGTTATTAGTAGTACACAAAATGACGAACAAAATATCCTTATGACTTTTCCTGATAAAAAACAAATTACCAGAGTTATAGCATTTTCAAAATTCCAAAAAAACAAACGAAAATGAACATTTTAAGCCGAAAAACGCACGATATGAAAAAAAAGTCAGAAGGAGAAAAACGTTGCTTTTTGAAGACCCTATAATACTTTCATAACAACTTTTTGAATTTTTTGAACAATCAAAAATTCGAATTTTGATCGCACAAAAAAATAATGAAAAATCAAAAATTCGATTTTGCTTTCAGACTATGCAAGATACGACAAAAGATGATTCCACCAAAATTGTGCACCTAAAAAAGATCTACAAATTTGTTATTATTCACTTTTTTATATGACGCGTAGTTTTTGTTTTATTCGTAAAAAACAGCATTGAAAATAGAAAAATTAAATTTTTAGACGAATAACACGAGCTACGAAAAAAATGACGAAAACAAAATTTGTTCATCCAAAGAAGAGGTACAAATTTGTTGTGAATCATGTTTCGATAGGATGCGTAGTTTTTGTTTTATTCGTGAAAATAACATTGACAGTAAAAAAATCAAATTTTTGAAAAAACAATGCAAGGTACGACAACAGATGAATGAACAAAAATTGTGCATTTAAAAAAGATTTACAAACTTGTAATCAATTTTTGTTGTAAGAATATATTCAAAATTAAAAAAATTAACTTTTTTGAAAAACGGCACACGCTAAAATAAAATTTTAACTAATGAAATTTGGCGCCTAAATTATATCATTATTTTTCATTTGAAATCAAATACAAATTTAGTAATTTGTATAGGAAGAACATATAACACGAAGCACAAAGTGCGCGATCAGTGTATTTCGGAGCGCGAAGCGCGACGACCAAATCGCGCGCCGTAAGTGCGCTCAAACTTTTTTGTTTCTATAATACGGTGCACAGAACCGAGCGCGGAACGCAAGGTTCAAATGATTTTCAAATCAACTATCGAGCGCGAAGCGCGAGTGTCTGGATGAGAATGTGTTCCTTAAGGTCGATAGAACCTTGAGTAAATAAAGTTCCTTTTCAGTCGAAAATAAAAACAAATTTAACAATCACTTAATATGTAGAGGCTTTGATAATTTTATAATATTTGCAAACATACTTTTTCTTTTCATCGAAGTTGAACACAAAGTTAAAAAGTCTAGAGGAACCGAGCGTGAAGCGCGATGTAAATACCTTAAATCTCGAATCGAATCTGTAAAGACTGTGCCGGGCACACAAAAATACCCATTGTGTTGCGGGTCATAATGATGACAATTAGTGATTTCTAAT
>CAKNYM010036416.1:0-14324 GCA_932195095.1 Andricus curvator | reverse complement strand
CTCCGCTCCACAGGGAGAAGCTCACTTCTGGCTTCAAGTTGGAGTTATAATCAACGCCATTGGAGTGCGCACTCACTCCAAGAAATTTAGAGAGTAGGGATTAGTAAATTAGATGATATAAGTATTGGGGAAGCCGGATTTAGGAAATTAAAAAATTGAGCGTAACGAGATTATTTAAGAGAATATGAGACTAAGGTATTAGATAATGAGATATTTGGTTTTGAGTTGGAAGAATTCAATTTCAGGATTTTGGTATTAGGAGATCGGAAGATTAGCATTTAAGGACTACGTCACCAATTTTTGGCTATTTTGCCCCCCTCCTCCCCACCCCTCCACCGAAGGTAACATAGCCTACTTCACAGCCTAAATTGCTCTCAAACAGGGGAAATACGGTGATTTTTCACGAAAATAGAAGAATAATAGGGAAATAAATTCTTTTCATTCAAATTAATATAGATGCCATATTGAATTCAATATGAAACGCTTTAAATTCCTAATATTTCAAGTCGAAATATATTATATTTTCAACGAAATAGTTGAATTTTCAAGCAAAAAATATTTTATACCAAAAAGGATGAATTTTCAACCCAAAAAGTAGAATGTTCAAAACAAACAAAAAATGTTAACCAAACAGTTGCATTAGCAAAAGAGACGAATTTTGAACAAAATAGTTGAACTCTTGTGTTTCTATGGCTTTTTATATATTTTTCGACTTAGGGTCTCTTTCACACATTCCCAACATTGTTTCCTCGGTCTGCCTCTGGGCTCGCTACCATTTACTCTAACTAAATAAATTTGTTTCGTCAGACGTTCTTCTTTCATTCTCTCAACATGCCCAAACCATCTCAAAAAATTTCTTTCATTCTTGTCAAACAGTGTTTCCTCTACACCACATTCTTTCAGAATCCTCTCATTACTGACTTTGTCCATTAGCGTTTTACCGCAGTTTTAGCTTTTTTCTTATTTTTCCTTCTGGTAATGGCTCCTACACTGCCGATAACCTTCGTACCCTCGTTTATACGCCTGGGAAAAGTATGAGAATCAATAATACTCCTCTTTACACCTCTTTCTCGAATAATTACATGGCCGAGAGGGAATCAAGCTCTCCACCTGATAGTGAGTGGCAGGACTTGCAGGCCTCCGTTCGCCACGCTTTTTTCTCTGGTTGACTCCGCGTCTATTACAGAATTTAATTCCTTTTAATTTTTCGCAGCGAAACCCGTTCTTCTCCCTCTTCCGTCACTCGCGGGCATCAGACGGCACGTAATTAACCGAGCGGCTGCAGCGCGTGCGTGTATACGTCGATCAGCCGGTAGGATCGCGCGGATGAAACGAAGAAATAAAGTCGTAAAGTGGTCTTCTTGGACTCTTGGTTTCTCCCCGCGATCGTCTGCAGCGTTTTTCCTCGGCGCGAATTAGACGCGTGTCT
Source organism: Andricus curvator (assembly GCA_932195095.1). Classification (NCBI taxonomy): domain Eukaryota; kingdom Metazoa; phylum Arthropoda; class Insecta; order Hymenoptera; family Cynipidae; genus Andricus; species Andricus curvator. Next base: position 12,895 of record CAKNYM010036416.1, on the reverse strand, counting down.
CAACCCGGCGAGGTTCAAGCGAGAAGACCGCTGCACACTGATTCCTCTTCATTAGGGTGGCTTATACAAAAATCTCGAATTTTCGCATACTTTTAAGCCGTTGCCCTGGGCCTTTCCACCATAAAGGACCTACTAAGGACATACTACATTACCAACCGATAACGCTTAGTACGTTTCGTGATAATAAATTTTAACAAAGTTTGCGCATTTTGTTCAAATGCGAACAGAATTAATAATACCCAATATACGGAATCCAATTATTTTTGGTTAAATGTTAATTTTTTGTTTTTAAAAACTCTACTATTATATTTTTTATTCAGAATTCATCTCGTTTGGTTGAAAATTCTACTATTTTGTTGAAAATTGATCTTTTTAGGGATTCGTAGCCCCCGGGCAGACACCCTTATAATTTCGGTCGGGTGTCCGTCCATCTGACCGATGTACTTTTTTCCCAGAAGGGGAAATAACGGGTGGGGAAGTGAGGAGAGAGGAATTAGGGGAAATTGGGGGAGGGGAAGTGGGGGAGTGAGGAAAATGAGGTTAGGGGACGTGGGAGAAGCGAAGAAAAATAAGGTGAGGGGAAGTAGGGGAAGTGAGGAGAAATGAGGGAAGGAGAAGTAGCGGGTAATTATGGGAGGGGAAGTGGGGGTAGCACGGGGAAATGAGCGGAGGGGGAGTAGGGAAAGTAAAGGGAAGTGAGGGGCCTGTAAGTATCGAAAGTGAGGGGAATTTAGGGGGGGGGCGAGTAGTATGGGAAGTCAGAGGAAATGTTGGGAAGGGAAGTAGAGGAATTGAGGAGAAATTGTGGGAGAGGAAGTAGGGCAAATGAAGGGAAATGGGGCAGGGGGGGTAGAATAGTAGAGGAGTGCAGGCATATAAGGAGGAATAGGAAAAGTGAGGAGAGGAGAATTATGGGAAGTGAGGAAATGGAGAGTGGGGGGAAATAATATGTTGAGGAAGTAGGGGAAATGAGGGAAGGGGAAAGTAGAGGAATTGTGGTGAAATTATGGAAGGGTAAGTAGAGGAAGTGAGGAAGGCTGGTGAGGGAAGTGAAGGGAAGGCTAGTAGGGTAGTGCGGGTGAGTAGGGGTTGGAAAGTGATGACTGCGGAAGGAAATTAGGGGAAAGGGGAAATTAGGGAAGTAGATGAAAAAATTGGGGAAAGGAGTGTTAGCGGTGTGTGAAGTGAGTGGAGCGGAATCAGGGGAAGAGATGGGAAGTAGAGGGAGTAGGGGTGGAAAAGTATGAGAGGGGGAGGTTTCAAATACTTAATTAACATCTTAATAGCCTACGGAACCCTTTTTTGTAGGCGCGCTCGGCGCCTGCTTTGACTATTTTTTGAGTTGAAAGTTTAACTATTTGGTTAAAAAATCATGTATATTGTTAAAAATTCCTCTTTTTTGGTAGAAAATTAATCTTTCTGATTAAAAAGTCATATTTTTTGTTGAAAATTCAGCTATTTAGTTGAGTTTTAAGCTCTTTTGTTGAAAATTAATTCTTTTGTTTGAAGATTCATTATTATCATATTATATCATTTTTTTGTTGTTGTTCAAAAGTAATTTTTTAAACTGCAAATCTAACAAATCAAGCTTTAATCGGAGACTTATCTTTTTTGTTGAAAATTCAACTGTTTTATCAAAAATGCTTATTTTTTGGCTTGAAAATTCAACTATTTAGTTGAAAATTCAACTGTTTTTCGTAGAAATTTAATCTTTAAAAGTTTGACCATTTGGTTGACAATGCATCTTTGTAGTTCGAAAATTAACTTGTTTAAAAATTCAACTATTTTGTGAAAATTAATTATTTGTTTAAAACTTTCACTATTTTGTTAAAGTCACCTTTTTTGGTTGAAAATTCAACTGTTTTTTCAAAAATTTGTTATTTTTAATTTAAAATTCATCTTTTATGGTAAAAAGTAATCTTTCTTGGTTTAAAATTAACTTTTTTGTTACAAATTTAACTGTCTTCAAAAAAATTCATCTCTTTTGCTTGAAAGTTCAACTGTTTAGTTTTTAATGCAAGTATTTCGTTCAAAATTAATATTGTTGTTGAAATTTCGCTTCTTGTCGTAGAAATTTTTTTTCCTGAAAATTCAACTATTTTGGTTGAAAATGCAATATATTTTGACTTGATATCATGGGAATTTAAAGCGTCTCATATTGAATTCAATATGGTATCAACATTAATTTTATTTAAAAGAATCTATTCCCCTATTATTCCCCTAATTTCGTGAAAAATCACCCTATATGTCACCTGCAAGGAGCGAAAAATGTCAATTTTTTAAGTAAAAATATGTTTGAATGACGATTTTTTAGGATAATTTTAATTGCTTTTTTTGAATAGAGGAATAAATTCTGTAAATAAAATTGATGTGGGTACTATAATAAATTCAATTTGAAAGACTTTAAATTTGTAACCAAATACTTACATTTTCAATAAAAAAGATGAATCTTCAACTAAAAAAATGAATTTATAAGAAAAATGTAAGTCACATTTTCAGTTTAAGAAATTAATTTTCAACAAAGGAGATAAATTTTCAACTAAAAAGTCATGGAAGATATTCAAATTGTCCATTATTAATTATTTGTATTAAGAAAGACGGCAGAAAAAGCTGAAAATTAAAAATTATACGTAAAAATATAATTTTTTAACATTTTTGATTTTTGAGTCATATTTGAGGGGGGTAAAAATGAAAGTTATTAGTATGGTTTTATTTCGTAAATACTCCTCTTCAATCCCTGAAAAATTTGGCAATTTTCTATCAAACCCTGAAGTATCAATCTAATTTTTCTAAAATCGAAAAATTGTTCACGTTAAATATATTGAACTTTTCAAGTGCCCGGTGGCACGTGTTAATATTGGAATTTTGAAAAAAATACGGATTTTCCTCCACCGGAAATGACAACTTTTCGTGGGTGCCTTGTCCTTTATAGTGAAAAAAAATTTTGCAATGGATTTTTGGACCACCCCAACCCCTTTTTTTAAAATGCAAATAAAATTAGCCGAAAAAATCATCATTATAAAATATTTTTACGTAAAAATTTGGCACTTTTCGGGTGATTTTTTAAAAATAATAAAATTAATCTTGATATAATGTATTGTTCTATTTTCGACAGAATGGTTAAATTTTCAAATAAAAAATTTAATTTTTAACCAAAAATATAATAGCAGAATTAAAAAAAAAGAAGTAAGTTTCAATCAAAAGTATTTGGATTTTCTTATTGGGTTCTATGAATTCAGTTTGCATTCAAGTTATTAAGCGGAAAAACAAAAAAAACGGTAAAAGAGGTGAATAAAGTCGAAAATCTGTGAAATTAAAGTTAATTTTCCACTGCACACTCTTTTGGATTTGAATTGTCCATTTTTGTATAGGTGACTGAAAAAAATACAACAATTCTTTTTTCAGAAAAAAAACGAGGAGTGAAGGATTAAAAATATGTTTTTTTCTTGAGTTACACTTCTGCTCTTCATACCTAACGTTATTTATGTACCAATGAAAACAGGAAAGTTAAACTACTAGTCAAGGAAAGTAAAGATAAAATCAGAAAAGAAGAAGAGAAGAAGAGAAGAAAATGCAAAACGACTTTGAAGGAAGCAAGAATTATTATTATTATCATTATTATTATACCATTAAGCCATTTCCCTTTCGGGGTAGGTGTGACTCGCTCGGTGAGGAAAGAAGTAATGTGAGGAAGCAGTTATATAGACTTTTTAGATTGACAAGAAACTGTTTTATAAATGGACGTTGATCAATCTAAAGGGAGGTAAAAGTACAGAGTTATTCGCATGAGAAAAAGGGTGAAATGCTATATACTAGGGGTATATACGTACAGACGGGATACTAGACGCTTTTAGAGACGCTTTTAAAGAACTATTAGGAGGTGAAGTTGTAAGCGTAAGCCACCACAACTGCGATATCGAACATGATATGTTAGAAAACCCAATTGAGGGAATCTGTTCCTCTGAGGTTAGGGATATAATTAGGAATTTCAAAAATGGTAAGGCTGCTGGTGCAGACAGTGTGAACGCTGAAATACTTAAATACCGTAGTGACTACATACCTCACATTTTGTGCGAATTAATAAATTTATATATCGAGATGGGAGAAGTTCCAGATGACTGGAAAACTGCGATCATCGTACCAATATACAAAGGAAAGGGAGATAAAAGCAACTGCAATAATTACAGAAATATTAACTTATTAAGTACCGAAAGTAAATTATATTCAAAAATACTTATTCGTAGGGTAATGAAAATAACAGAAGAAAAGATATGGGAAGTCCAAAGTGGATTTATGCCAGGAAGATCATGTGCGGATCAAATATTTAGCTTAAGACAGATCACAGAAAAAAGTTTGAGAGTAGGAAAGAATGTTTTCTGTGCATTAGTTGACCTAGAAAAAGCGTTCAACAAGGTGGATAGAAGTAAACTTTGGGAAGTCCTGAAAGAGTACGGAGTCAATGGATGGCTCCTACAAGCAATAAAAACAATATATACAAGTAGTAAAGCGAGTGTAAGGGTTGATGGGAAACTGCGTGATTGGTTCGATATTATGCAAGACGTGAAACAAGGATGCGTTATTTCCTCATGGCTATTTATCATATTTATGGATACGTGTCTAGGAATGGCCCTCTTCGACGAAGAAGGTGTAGATCTCGAAACAATAGGGGTGCATGGGTTAGCGTTCGCAGATGATAAGGTTGTTATGGCAGAGTCAGTCAAAGACTTGCAAAGAATGTTGAGCTAACTGAATACAAGCATGAAGAACATGGGCCTCAAAATTAACGTAAATAAAACCAAAATACATATATCTTGGTAACCTATTCACAAGTGACGGAAAGCTAGATGGGAAGTTAGATAGACATATAAAAGAGGGTAAGAAGGTTATCGGTAGAAACAAGTGTATCAAGGTAAAGTAAGTGGCAGTGTGTCCAGAGGCTGACCGCAGAAAGCATCGTTAGAATTTGTAAATGAGACCCTAATTTGGAGAGACATAAGAAGCCATAGAAACACAAGATTGCATGAAAAAATGCATGGACGTGAAGGAAGCTAGAGAGGTATCCCAGGATAGAAAAGTGTGGCGACAAATAGTTTATAAAAAGAGTGTCAGTGGAGTGAATGACGCCGGAAACAAAAGACCTTGGGTACTAATAGGCCCGAGTGGGGAACCACACATAACAATTTTGTAAGGCTCTTCACTTGGGGTGATTGCCAGTGGTGTAGTCCTAAAAGAAAAAGTGGCCTGGCGGTACTTTCCATAAATTACGTTTCCAGTTTGAGGGGGGGGGCATAACAGGGGGTCATAAGTGGAAGTAACGTTACGAACTTAGATAACACTAAGAACTTTAACCCAGTAAGAAAATCCAACTATATTTTCATGTAAAAGTTCTTTTTTTTTATTGAAAAGGCTACTATTTTATTTTTGGTTCGGAATTCATCTGGTTTGGTTAAAAATTCTATTATTTGGTTGACAAATTTAATTATTTTGTTGAAAATGTAACTATATTTCAAAAAGTCATCTCTTTTATCAAAAATACAACTAAATTGTTAAAAATTTATTTTTTTAGTAGAAGATTCATCTCTTTGGTTGAAAATTTATCTACTTCAATGAAACTTCGTTTCATGTTTGGTTGAAAATAAATTTTTTAAACTGAGAAATTAAACTTTTCAATTTTGGTTAAAAATTTAACTTTTTCGTTGAAAATTCGTCTTTCTTGGTAAGAATTTAATTTTCTTGGTTGAAAATTTATCCTTTTTGGTTAAAAATGCATTTGTTCGGTTGAAATATCAACTGTTCCATGCTTAGTTGAGAATTCATCTTTTTTTTGCTTGAAAAATCGATCATTCGACTTCAATTTGAACAATTTTGTGAGAAAATTAATTTTTTTTATTAAGGATCCATAATTAGAGTTGGAATTTCAACTATTTGCTTTTAAATGAACTTTCATGTTGAAAATTCTACTGTATTGTAGAAAATTCGTGTTTTTGATTGAAAATTTAACAATTTTGTTGATAATTCATTTTTTTTTGTTCAAAGTTTTTTTTGTCAGAGTTTTTATCTGAAAATGTAACTATTCCATTTTTGGTTGAAACTTTATCATGCATATTGTATAATTTGAAATTTGAACTGTTTGTTAAAAAATTAATGTATTTTGTTGAAAACTCGTCTTTTTTGGTAGAAAATTAATTTTGTTTATTGAAAGTTTAACTTTTTGATTGAGAATTTAACTATCTTGTTGAAAATTCATCTTCCTTGATTGAAAATTATCTTTCTTGTTAAAAATTCTTTTTTTTTGGATTTAAAAGACCGCTGTTTTTCAAAACATTCGACTTTTTAGCTTGAAAACTTTACTTTTTTGTTGAAAATTCATCTTTGTTGGTTGATGATTTTTTTTAAATAAAAATTCAACGGTTTTTTAAAAAAATTGTCTGTTTGTCTTGAAATTTCAAATATTTGATTGAATTGTAATCTTTTTTGTGCGAAAATTCGACTATTTGGTTAGGATGAGAATTCAACTATGTCGTTAAAAATATATCCTTTTAGGTTAAAAACTCGTATTTTATGGTAGAAAAAAACATCCTTCTTAGTTGAAAATTTCTCTTTCTTGGTCGAAAAGTAACTTTTTTTAATTCAACTGTCTTCGAAATCATTCGTCTTTTTGTCTTAAAAATTTTATTATTTGGTTAAATCTTTGACTATATTTTGGAAAACTCGTCGCTTTTACTGAAAAGTTAATCTATTTGGTTGTTAATGCAACTGTTTGGTTCAAAATTATTATTTTTTTTTAAATTCGTCTTTTTTCTTGAAAATTCATCTCTTTGGGTTGAAAACCTTTTTTGGTTGAAAAATAAACTATTTTGTTAAGAATGCAATATATTTCGGCTTAAAATCTTAGGAATTTCAAGTGTTTTGTATTGAATGCAATATGTTACCTACATTAATTTTATTTAAAAGAATTTATAAACGCAAAATCCGTCTTTAGCCAACAGCTACGTTACTTTTGGAGGAGATAAAAAAAGTCCAAAATTGGTAACATAGTTTATGGATGGCCCATAACTGGAAAAATTTTTCGTGTGACAAGAAAGTACCCTGGCGGCGCCAGGCCCCGCCAGGCCTCGACTACACCACTGGTGATTGCTAGAGAGATTGATCAGCAACCTGGGTCGGAGCAGTGTTGCCGAACGAACGTGTTATTTAATCAATGACACAGAAATTCTAGATCAATCTAAAAATCTATACCCCCTCCCCCACATCACTCCTTCCCTCACCGAGTGAGTCACGCTTACCCCGAAAGGGAAACGGCTTAATAGTATAATAATAATAATACCTAACGTTATTTATGTTCCAGACGGCATGGCAATCGTTGCCTACTCGTACAATAGCCATCCTCTCATCATTCAATTGGCCCATCCTAAAATCAAGGAAAAAATCAATCATTGATACAAAGTAGAAACTCTTCTTGTACGTATCGCCATATTCTCGATCCACTAATCAAGAAACTATTTTTTATCGGAGCCTACTTAACTCTACAATAATTCTTCAGGATTGATCGGTTTCTTTGAATTTTTGAGCAGGAAGAACCGGCTTGATGAGGCAGGAAAGGAAGAGTAATTTCGGTCTGACATGAGTCAAATTTATGCTGATATTCTGTCATTTATGTCGGTTCGTGATTCATTCGATGGAAAAGGCAACACTTGGTTGGAAGGCTGAATAAATTTGGTGTCCAGTTTATCATCGTTCCCTATTAAAGATTACCATTACACGTATTATTATTGTAACTTTATCGCTGGTTAGTTTGCAAATATTTTCCAACAATTTTCATCAATATATTTTGCTATTTAAAAATTACTTTTATTATCTCATCTTTGAAAATTATATTTTCATAATAAATTTATTTCAGCAACTTAATTTATCAAATTGTCGAATATTTGATGGATTATTTAATCTCTTTCTTCAATATATTATGAAAGACAATTTCAGTCACCAAATTTGCTCATCAAATTGACAATGGAGTTTTCCTACGTTTATCACATTATTCCTAACATCTTCCCAGTTTCGACCTATTTTATCATTATTTTCTTTATACTAAGTTCTTTACTTCCAGCTTTATTGTAAATTTATCATCTATCTGTTTTTACTTAACTTAACTTTACTTAACTTTTTTTGAAGAAAAAAAAATCGGTTCTTTTTCCAACATTTCGTTTATTTTTATATCAAAATTTTATGTTTAACGTTCAATAGTAAGAAAAATGTAACATTTATGTGCATGATAAAAGTGAGAAAAATTTAAGATCTATAACGTAAAATTTTATTTAATGAAGACAGAAGCATACAGCAGTATTTCAATTTATTTTGATATGAGCACATGTAACTTTATTGTTAAATAACAGTAAAAATTTTATTTTTGAAATAAATGAAAAATAACCGTTATTCTATATTTTCATTACGTTATTGACATTTGAATAATAATTTTGATAACAAAAACTTATCACGACCGGTTAATTTTTGCTAGTTCATTTTTTTAAGTTTATTCAAATTAATTTTTTTCTTAGAAAAAAACGGAAACATATGGAATTTACAGAGTATTTAAATTAGATCTTGCTCGAATCATCCTGTTAATTTTTATTGATTCCAGGATTTTTGTTTCAATATAACGATTTGATTAAATTTTTAATATTTTCGCTATTCGTGAATAGCGACTGAAAAACCTTTTTTGGTTCAAAATTTAACCATTTTGTTGAATTTTGTTATTGGTATTAATAAATTTTTTTAAATGAAAATTTAACTTCTCCATGCTTGGTTAAACATTTATCTTCTTTAGTTGAAAATTCAACTATTTGCTTCTTGGTGACTATATAATTCAGCTTTTTACTTGAAAATTCATTTCTTTGGTTGAAAGTTTAACTATTAGGTCAAAAATTCCTTTCAAAATTCAAAATTTGATTGAAAATTCATGTATTTTGGTATAAAATTATAAATTAATCTTTTTTTATCGAAAATTAATCTTTTTGATTAAAAATTCATTTCTTTGTTTGAAAATTTCACCATAAGGTTGAATATTCCTTTAAAATTTTGAAATTTGGTTTTACTTAATTCATTTTATTAAAAATTCATGCTTATTGGCAGAAAATCAATATTTTTGGTTCAAAATTTATTTCTTTAGTTGAAAATTACTTTTTTTCCGGGTTGAAAATTCAACTATTGAATTTTTTTGAAAATTTTGTAAATCATTGAGAAATTTTTAAACCATGTAGAAATTGTTTAAAATCGTTTAAATTTCCAGGGTTTAACCAAAAGTGGAATAGTTATATTTTCAGATGAAAAATTAAGTTTTGAACTAAAAAAAAAAATAATTTTCAACAAATTAGTTGAATTTTATCAAATTATTTGAACAGCACGTTTATTTTATATCAAAAATATTTTAATTTTCATACATATAATTTAATTTTCAAACAATTAGTTGAATTTTCTACCAAATTGTTGAATTTTCAAGCCAATTAAAAACAATAAGGTTAATTATTTTTAATTATTATTAAAATGTATTCACTTAATTATTCTTAAGATGAAAATCAAACGGGGTGTTAAAAATTTTCAACCAAAAAGATGAATTTTCAACAAAAAAAGTGACATTTTCGACCAACGAGATAAATTTTCAATTTATATGAAGAATCTTTAACCGGAATAGTTAAATTTTCAGTCAAAAAAATTAATTTTCAACCATAGTTATACTTTCAACGAAAGAGATGAACTGTCAACTTACATGATGAATCTTCAACGAAAATAATAAAACTATATATTAAAAAAAAAGTAATTATTAAGAAAGAAAACGAATTTTAAAACAAAATAGTTACATTTTTAATCAAAGAGATGGATTTTTAACTAAAATGATGAATCCTCCACAAAAAAAAAAGAATTTTTAAAAAGTAGTTGTACTTTCTATTAAGTAGTTCAATTTTCAAATAAAAAAGGTGAATTTTCAACAAAAAATTAAGCAGTTAATGTTTTCACAAAAAAATATGATTTCTCACCGAAAAATGTGATAGTTGATATTTTAAACAAAAAATATATTGGAAAAAAATCAAAAACAGTTAAATTCATCCAAAGACGAATTTTCAACAAAACGGTTGAATCCACAACCAAAAAAGATTAATTTTCAACCAAAAAGTTGCATTTGTAACCGCAAAAGATTAATTTTCTACCAAAAGAGATGAAATTTCAAATAAGGATTTCTTGGTCAAGAAAATAAAAAAATTTCTACCAAATTGTTGAATTTTTAAGACAAAAAGACGAATTTTCTGAATTGCCTGAATTTATATTATTATTATATATATAAATATATATATATATATATATTAACATTAACATTGAGATATTAATATTAATATATGATAATAGAGTATTAAATTTTTATTATTTTTAACCAGACGAGATAAATTTCGAACGAAAAATATAATAGTAGATTTTACAGCAAAAAACAAATTCACTTTCAACCAGAAATAATTGGATTTTCTTATTGGGTTCCATATTAATTCAGTTCGCATTTAAGCAAAATTCGCAAACTTTACTCAAATTTATCATCTAAGTTGGTAACGTTACTTGCACTGACCCCCCCCCCCCAGTTACCAACCGTAGTTTTTGGCGCGACCCCCTCCGCCCCTCAAATTGGTAACGTAGTTTATGGACGCCCCATTAATAAAATGCTAAATTAGACTGTCCAAGAAAAATAATGGCGCATGCGCACTTTGAAACACATCTATTTTGCGAATCGACGCAATGGACGCGCATGCGCATTTTAGTGATAAGTAACTTTGCACATCGGCAAAAAAATATTCTTACAATTTCTCTAACAAAAATTATACACAAATTTGTCTAAAAACCACTATGCGGGTTCGGTTTGGTAAAAAAAAAAGGATTTAATATTTTTCTCGAACGGATATTACCAAAAAAAATAGCGTGTGATGAACGTGCGCACAGGCGATTTCTATACTATACTATATACTATAAACTGGGGGTTGTATTAGAATCAATTTTTGGCTCATAAGGAGCTGCAACAAAAAGAAACCCCTTTTGATGAAAAGGAACCAAAAACGATGAATTTGTTCCAAAGGAGACTCCAGTTGGACCTCCAAAGGAATCCAATTTTAATATAAACTTTTTCCAAATAGTCTATTTTTCGCTTTGCCAACTTTGACATTTCATCTAGTTAAAACACAATGTTTACGTTAAAGCACACATTTAATAGAACCCTGACGGACATTATGTAATGAAGAGAATCAAAGGACAAAATATTATCGCAATTAAAATAGACATAATGACTTGATAAATATCATTTGCAGGTTATGTAGCGAGCTTGTAAAAATAAGGGTATATTCATATGTAAGAAACTTTTCACCTTAAGTCATCGGTCGACAAAATTCTGTAAATCCCTAACTTACCAACCGAACTTTGCAAGCTGTTGGTTTGTGAATGTGCCTTCATGTTGTTCTATTCAAGTATCTCCAAAGGAACCGGTTTGGGTCTCCACAGGGTTCTATTGGATTTCAAGTTCTAAAAGATACCAACTTTTATCGGAGCCGCAATTTTAGTAAAATTTTAGTAAATTTTAGTAAATAGTAGCTATTTTGTCACTTTTGGGCGTTTTCTGGCTCCCCTTTTAAAAGAAATGATTGGATCCGATTGCGAACGATTGAAACAAAATTTCAATCGTTCCCAATTGTGTTCCTTAATCTGGTCGCACCGATTCGGAACGATTGAGGCCGGCTATCGTTGAGTATCGTCCTCAAACGGGACTCGAGATGAAGTAAGCACATTGATCTCACGGGAATTATTTGAAAACGATTATTTACTTTTTTTTAATTACATCTCTGTAAAAGATAACTTTTAAAAAGATGTTAAATTGTTAAATAATTTTCTCGTGATATATTTACTGGACGAAAACTTGTAAGAATATAGATTTCTCTCATGGAGATTCAGCTTTGAAGCATGTGTCCGACATAAAATAATTTCAGTTTAAAAACACAGGGGTTACCCGGGTACCCCGTCACGCACCCTGTGCACTTATTATAAAATAGAGAAAACGCATCGGAAAACGCTATTTCTACAATCTACAGTTAAATTTAATTAAGTCAGATATATTATAAGAAAAGTCTATTTTTTATTTTTTTAAAAAAAACAAAAGTAACTTATTGTCAAGATAATGGACGAAGTATTTAGGAAAAAAAATAAGTGGCAATTTTTAAACATTTTCAAATGTTTTGGTCATTTTATTTTCTTCATGACATTTATTACTTTAATTTTTTTCATTTTGCACTTTTATATTTTTTATATTTATAATTTACATATTTCCTCAATCGAGACAAAATCTCGAGCCTAAAGCATAATTAACATGATTATTAGTTTCAAGAACTGATTTAAATATCTTGTAAATACCGGATTTTTTGTTTTTCTTCCTAAGAGATAGTCATCCGCAAAAAAGTGAAAAATCCCTTAAGTGACGGGTTTTAAAGTGAAGATTTTCATATTTCGGTTCGGAAATTGAAAAAAGGCTCTAATTCTACATAAATTAAAAAATTGAATCTTCTGATGAAAAATTTTTCATTAAAAAATGACTAATACCTTGATTTTAATAACGTTACGAAAGTATTGAAAAATTTTCCTTTTTTGGTTGTTCTTAAAATATAATTTTCTTCCATTATTTTGGGCAATAAAGTAACTTTTGCTTATATAAACAAAAATGTAAGGACGGGTGAACAGATCTGACTCGAATAAATTAATGTTTACTTTGTGCAATGTAAATTAAATTTATGATTGTAAAAATAGAGTTTTTCTCGATTTTATAATGCACTTAAATGTGCAATTTTTCTACACTTTTGCACTTAGAACAGAGGTCGGCAGC
>CAKNYM010036415.1:0-33208 GCA_932195095.1 Andricus curvator | reverse complement strand
ATAACATAATATTGTTATATTATATATAATATAACAATAAGCGTATAAGAGGCTCCTTTTATTATAAAATGAACATAAAATTATTTTTAACACTCACAAATTTTCAAACAGTCTTAAAATAAAAAGTTATATTTTCATAAATCGTCTTAATATAAAATAATAAATAATATTTTGTAATTTAAATTGTAATACATTTTTATTTCTTTTATTTTACGTAAATCTTTATATTATTCGTTATTCGTGACAGGTTTATTGTCGTTCATAACCTCAAACTATAATATATATTACATTTTTGGAAAACCGGCTAACATTCTTCATGCACTGAGCCTAATAAAAGAATTCACATTTTAAAACATTATTATTAGAAAAAAAAGTGTCTGCAGCTACGTGCAACGAAAATCATTCACCAAATAAAGAAAATACAGCACTTATTATTTCTACAATATAAAACGACCACTTTTTAATTCATTTCATTCAATTTCAAAAATTATTTGTATATTTATCCAATTTCACTTTACTTATTTAATATTTAAACAATTTGCTTTTCATTTACTTAAAACATTTTGCATTAATTGCATTTTATGGACTTCACTTTTCAAAATTATTATCAACACCTTTTTACCGACTACTCACCTTTTCCATGTGACTCCGCCAACCGGACACTTCTGGCGAATTGAGTGACGTTATAAACTATTTCTCATACGCGCATAGCCATCTTTTCAACACTCTACACTACGTAGCACAAACTATAGAGTTTTAGTTGAAATTCCATTCAGTTGAATCGATATTTAGTTCGTTTGCATACCAACCGGCAGGTCTGATCTGAATCGATTAATTCAATCAATGAATCTCGAAAGCGAATGCGATTAATTGTAGTGGCATGATCCAACCCATTCATGATCTAGCCGAAAAACGTTCCATTTTCGTCCAACTCGCGCATACTAGCTCCACGGCCATCATGGTTGACATTCAATACAACCGCTAGCAATACATTTAGGTGTAGTGTCTGTTACGAGCGACTAAATCTCGCTCGTTTCTGCACAAAGAGTGCAGCACCTGCTAGTGCGGGAGAAATTAAATTTGCACAGATGCGATAAATTTACATGAAAAATTCCAATTTTAAGATTTTTACTGATATTTGAGCGGTCTCGGACTAAAATAATCGATTATAAGACGTAGAATTTTAAGAGATAAATAAACTCTCATATGCTACGAAAGTAATAGCTCTGTAAAAGTCGCCCGATTAAACATTAATTATTGATATTATTCTGAGAACACTTTTGAAAATATACGAGTGTTGAGAAAATGTATTTCTTGTCACGTAGCGAGAACTTCATGTTTCGATTTAAGAAAGGATGTAATAAATTTAGTTTAGATGTAATCAATTTTAAGCACACGAATGACTGAAAGTTGTTTATATTGAAATATCTGCATTCTTTCATGTCGCAAAGTGGGTTATGAGCGCTTTAGATTATAAGTGATCTTTGTATATACTAAGGTTAATTTGAAAGGCAATATCCGGACGTTAGGGACCGCGAATGCGAATGTTTATATAAACTGGCGACAGGCTCAAGTACTACGACTTTTGGGGCGACGTAGTTTCAAATCTAGGTTTTCGAAGAAATCACGTGCAGATGGTGAGTTTCATCTCACATGAATCAGCATGTAGAGCTATGGGAAAAACTATGCGTGAGATAAGTGTGTGTGCGTGTGTGTGTGTGAGATTTTACGACTATGTAAGGAGTGGGAGCATCGAGCTTGAGGTCATGGGACCACGATGAAGACGAGGGTGGGTGCTGGGTGATACAGATCAGAGCAAAGTAGATCAATTCTCGACAGCCTAGTGTTCGGTTCGTTATCCGAACAGGCTCCTTTTTGAACATTAGATTTGAACCTGTAATCCGGATTTGCCTAATTTTGTTTAGAGTTCGACAAAATATATATTTTCTGTTTAAACTATAAATCGTTTGCATCTTTTATTTTAAAAATTCCCGGGTTTATTCCAATAATTTAACCAACAGCACGAACTACCAATGAGAGAGTTTCGCAGCCATTGGACCTGCGCGAAACGTAACATGTCATGATCCAACCCACTCATGGTCTAGCCGAAAAACGTTCCATTTTCGTCCAACTCGCGCATACCAGCTCCACGGCCATCTTGGTTAACAGTCAACACAAACGCTAGCTGTACATTTATTCAATATGGCGGTGTAGCTGGTATCGTTGCTGATTAGCTGCATTTTTTTTACTTGCTCAGTGATGCTAATAGACCGCGACTTTTTCAACTGCGCAAGCGTTGCGTTGGAAGGGGAAAGCCACGTTATTGGCCGTAATACGCGCGCTTATTTTAAATGCTTCAAATGTACACAAATATGGTGACGGACTGAAAATAAGGAATAATGGTACTTCTATTTTTAAGTCGAGAAATTATATTAATTTGTGTTAATATGGTTCATATATATTATTATTACTGCAATAACTATAAGTTATTGCATTAAGTTATATATAATAGTATATACATATATTTTATGCAATTTTTAGGTCCAAAAATATATATCCTGCTGATATTTTTTTATTTTTCACTTTAGGGAAGAATATTAGATTTTATTCTTTATCTTTTATATTATTTGACTTCTAGATTTTTAAAATATTTTTTTGGGGGGGGGGGGGTAAGGGTCTGATTGAAAAAAATATTTTTGACGCTCTTTGACCCAGAGTTGACTATAGCGGAACTGATAGCTTCTAATCAAATACCGTGATATATCCTGTTATCGCAGAAAATCACGGATCTAAAGGACAAAACCATTTACGATTTTTAGACAACTTTGATATTTTAATAGGATATTAAGTACATGACATTTTCTATAGTAATAATAATAAAATACTGTATTATCATGGATCTTATAGTTATTGCAGTAACATATATGAACCATATTAACATAAATTATTATAATTTCTCGACTTGAAAATAAAAATGAATGTGTGTGGCCTTCCCCTTCCAACGCAACGCGTGCGCAGTTGACTGGTGTGAATTGGATCATGTGTAGTGTGATCAAGTGTGGTTACATTCAGTGTAGTGTGGTTACACTGTGTTACACCTTCAATAAGGCGATTCTAATGCAACAATTATTCTAATCCAATATTCATGATGACATCGAGTACATACGAGTTTACTTCAGATGAGGAGATAGCAGCATTCAAAAAAGTACATGCATTTCGGCTAACTTCATGCGTAGTCCCTAAACCCTATTGGTAAATTCAGTTAGCCATTTACATCTAATGTAAGTCATAATAGAATCAGCCAATCAGCTGTCGAGAATAGAAAGCAAGATTCGATAAGTCGATAATGTAAAAAAGATTCGATAACTCGACAATTCAAGTAGGCGCAAATTTCAAAAGACTCTACATTTCTGGCTTAATTATTATAATGAATTAATACAGTAGTTTGAAAATTTGATTACAAGGGATCGACGCGTTTTTATTTTGTTTATATCGTTGTGTCCTTTTTAACTTCACAGAAATTATATTCTCATCTTTATTTAAACAAAATAAAAACGCGTAACGTAGTTTATGAATGATCCCTAAGTGTGTTTAAGTCGAATTAGTTATAATTTATTGTTAGTTTCTCTAAACATAGGAGAAAGGGAAGAAAGTGTTTTCAAAATTCAAAACAAAATCCAAATTTTGGGGTATCTCGAAAACGTTTAGAGATACACGAAAACTGACAGCATTTTCAGGGTTCTCTAAAGGGGGATGGTCCTCAACCATACCTCGACCCAAACCAGTAAACAAATTTTCAAAATTCGAAAAAAATCCAAAATCTTAAATGATCTCTAAAAGGGTCACAGATACGTGAAAACTGACAAAATTTTAAAGATTCTACAGAGAGGGTTTGTTTTTGACAAATTCAAACTAATCTAATAATAAGATTTTTTAAATACAAACAAAAAAAATTAAAATTTTGAGTTATTTTGAAAACGGGGAGAGAGACGCGAAAACTGACAGTATTTCCAGGCTTTTCTAAAGGGGGATGGTCTCTGGCCACCCCGACGTAAAAAATTAAACAGATTGTCGGAATTAAAAAAAAATTAATTTTGAATCATCTCGAAAACGGTCAGAGATACGTGAAAACTAAGTAAATCTTAAGGTTTTTGTGGAGGATGTTTATTTTTTACCAATTTGAACTAACCCAATTAAAAGATTTTTTAAATTAAAAAAAAGTTGAGTTATCTAGATAGAACGCGGTGAGAGATACGCGCAAACTCATAACATTTTCAGGAGTTTCTAAAGGGGTATGATCCTCGGCAACCCCGATCTAAACCAGTAAACAAAATTTCAGAATGAAAAAAAATCAACATTTTGAATCTCGAAAATGGTCATGAAACGTGAAAAATAAGTAAATTTTAAGGTTTTTATAGAGGGGGTTTGTTTTTGACTAATTTCAACTAACTCAATTAAACGATTTTCAAAATTTTTTAAAATACAATTTTTGAGTTATCTTGAAAACGGTGAGAGATACACGAAAACTGAAAACATTTTCAGGCACTGAGTTAGTTCGAGTTTTCGACAAACTCGAACTAACCCAATAGAAAGATTTAAAAATTTAGGAACATATTCAAAAATTTTATTTATCTCGAAAACGGTAAGAGATACGCGAAAACTAACCAAATTTTCACGGCTTGGTGAAGGTCCTCAACCACCCCGAACTAACAGTAAAGTAGAGTAAAGTAGTCATACGCGAAAACTGACCAAATTTTCAGGATATTCCTGACCGGAATTGTCCTCGGGCGCCCAGAATCAGCCCAGTAGAGTGATTTCCAAAATAAAAATGTTGAGTTATCTAAAAACGATAAGATAAATTAAAACTGAAAAACGTTCGGGATTTTGTAAAGGCTGATGGTCCTCGGCCACCATTAATAAACCCAGTAAAAGTCTTCAAAATTATTTTAAAAAAATGTTGAATGATCTCGCAATCAGTGAGATACGTGAAACTGACAAAATTTTCAGGTTATTGTACAAGGGCTGGTCTTCGGCCACCACAAATTAGCCCAATAAAAAGATTTTCAAAAGGAAAAAATCCAAAGTTTGAATTATGTCGAAAACGATGAGACATATGCGAAAACTTGAAAAATTAATAATAAATAACAAATAGTATTAATATTTACGAAATCTGATACATTTTCAGATTTTCGGACAAAGTTAAAAAATACGTGAAAACTGTCAAAATTTCAGAAATTTTTTAGAAGGGGATAGATTCATTCGGACTGAAAATTATTGAATGGCGAGTTCGGATTGATTTGGATTGAGTCGGATTGAAGTTGTTGTACTTGTAGGTGCAAGAATTGAGAAGGATTGAAAAGACATTTTGGATGAGCCACGGATTCATTGGATTGGGCGCACGGACTTGCGAGCATTAAAAATATTAAAACTGGCTTGGGATATGGGATGTGTCTTGGATTCATTCGGATTGGGCATCGAACTGAGAAGGAGCGAAAATTTGTTTCCGATTGGTGCGTTATTCATTCGGATTGGTTTTGGATTCACATTTATCCACTCGGACTGGTGTCAGATTCAGTCGGATTCATTCTGGTTGAATTCAAGAAGTCCCACGTATTCAAAAGGATTGGAGGCACGGATTGAAAAATTGATTCGGTATGGGTTTGAGTTGAAGTTGGTGCTGATACATCAGTGGAGAAGGATTGATAAGTGAGCCTCGAATCCATCCATGTATTGAGATTGGGTTTTAATTTGGGATTGAAAGATGGATTGAGAAGGGTTGAAGGGGATTGAAAAGTTGCTTCGAATTGTTTCGGATTAAATCGAATTGGTTCGAACTGTAACATAAATTAAAAAGATAATTACAAAATATTTCAAATCACGAAAATACGCGCGCTCCAGCGCGCGATCATCGGTCTCGTAGTATAAAAAAGACGGAGTAAAAGAAAGATAATGAGAGTGAGGATGGCTTGGTTGTCTGTTTCCTAATTCTCTCCGTCTTTTTTCCTCTAGTTATATAGTTGTCTCTAATGAGCCGATTGAAACGTTGTTTGGAAACATATTTTGAGGCCTTTCTATGCAATTCTTTTTCATATATTGAGCTTTTCGAATATGTTTTTTCAAAATAACTGATTTTTGGTTGCATGATGTTTCTGAGTCTTTTTGTTCAGGAATAGAATTTTTGCACAGATTAACTTGACGATATTGTGTTTCTAATTTTCTTCTTAAAAAATTTAACAAACAGAGACATTAAGCCATAGACCCTGATATTTGTTCTTTTGGGTTCGGATTTTAATGCCGTTCTCAGGGAATAGGTTTGTGGGTCAACCTTCAAAAACGGTTACACTTCAGTCACATTCCCTGTAAAAATCTTTATTGAATGTTGTTTCGATGTGCAATACTTTTAATCCTTAATTCTTTTTTTCGTGACTAATACGACCACATTCATTTATACGTACGGTATTCGTAATAACATATACATTCATGTGAAGTATCGTAAAAATGTACGCTTTTGTTTTATTAACACGCGTTTCAAAAAAAAATTCCGGTTCACCGGTTAAAAAAGTTTGTCGTCCAAAAACACGTGCCAACTCAAAAATACAAGTTGGAAGGCGAGAAAACACCAACAGAGTGCATTGTGTTATTTTTAGCAGGTAAGTAAAATTTATTTTTGACATACTGAATCAGAATAAAATGATAACGTAAAACCTTTTGTTATTTTATATATTTATAAAACTTCACGTGAAAAATGGTAGTGTTGCTCTTTTTTTGCCCGATCGACTCATCCAGTCACCCTTTATTCTTTTAACATTCTTATTTTTCTTCTTTTAATTTCAACTAATTTTAAAGAATTCTAAGAAAACCTTTTCATAACCGTTTCAAACTCTTGAAGTTCCCTTTTAGATTTTATAATGATTTGAAGAATTTCAAGGAAATTGGTGTAAATAAATTACTATGAAAATTATTCACGAGAAATAGTTTTCAATTCCCTAAGAACCTTTGTAATGTATACAAAATTTTTGAAATCCGTTTGATTTAAGAAAAACGTTTAAAATTTCTGAAGAAATGTTCAAATCTCTCAAAATCCATGGAATTTTAAATTTGGAAAATTAGAAATTTTTAAAATCCCCTAAAATTACTTAAAGTCTGTATGAAATCCTTATAGACACTTGTTGCAGTGATTTGAAGTACACATCTTTATATAGCCCGAACAATACGTAGGCAAAATTCTACTATTTACGAAGAGTTTCTGTAAAGTAGGAAAAATGTTTTGTTAATTTTCGTTTGCGAGACTGTCGTGCCACCTTATCTATTTATAATGTACTTCATTTTTCAACTGTTATTTCTTTTATTATTATTCTTATTATTATTACAGAGACTGAAAATGATTTGGACGTTCTAATTCAAAAGCATCGATGTCGACCTCCAGCTACAAAGGTACTAAAATCTGCTGCTGAGACTTCTGAAGACGAGATCAGTATCCCATTGCAACGTTTGGATCATAATTCTAGCCTCAAAATTAGATTTATTTCGACATTATAAATTATTTGTTATTTATTTGATAAAATATTTATTCAACTTTATAAATATTATAATTACATATTTTTTCACTATATATATACTTTAAAATGTTAAATAGAATTATGACCGGAGAATGAAAAAATCCGTAATCTTCATACTTTGTGAGTAAAATGAAAACATTAAATTTTTCGATTAATCTTACATTCCTTCTTTCAGGCAAAATGTATTAAAAGTAAATATTTTTTCGCTGCATAGGCCAACTTCAACTTTAAAACAGAATATACATATATGTCTACAGAGCAAAAATATATTTTTCAAATATAATTGTTCAGTAAAATGCGGACTTTAATTTTAAGGCTAGAATTTGGATCCAACATCTTTTAGGTATTATTACGATCAGAGTACAAATGTGTATTTATTTTAAATATGTAATTTTAAGATGTAAGGTTATCAAAAAGTAATAATATAAATCTATATCAAAGACTGATATTATAAGAATTTTTATAAGCGCCCAATGTAATTGTTTTCTACAATATAATTTTTCGAATAAATGTTATTCAAAACTTAAATAAACTTATTATTATTTTCATTAATAGTTTGCATTCAAACCAATTCCTTTCAATTACACACCTATATTTCTTTTGTACACGAACCAATTTTGTTCAATAATTCTGTTTCACTAATTCGTGATACGTTTGACTACATTTTAATTCTGATTCGGTGTGTGTGATCATTTCAAACCATTTCTTTTACTTCCTCGACACTCCTTTGAATTGAAACGTATTTTTCAAAAACGACATTGGTTTAAATAGAAACGATTCTATCTAATTTAATCACCTCCTTCTTACCGGGTTGTCATGAAATTGCGTGATGACACGCGTGATGGCGAAATGCGAAATATAGGCGTGAAAATCACGCAGTGCGAGTGACGTGCGTTGCACAATTGTTATCTGTGCATTTCATAAAAGCTTGGTTAAAGTAATAGTAGATCTTTATGCTGATGAAGATACAATAGATTTTTCTGAATATTTCAAAACTTATTATTCTTATCGACCTGAAACTTGGGCATATTGCTATCGAGTAGGTTCAGGAATAAATACAAACATGTATTTGGAAGTATTTCACAAAATTCTTAAACATTTTTATTCAGAAGGTAAAAAAGTCAAAAGTCTAGGTATAAAACAATTGATGCTGTCATGAAATTTGCACGAGATTCCTTATTCAAGAGAGCAATTAAACTGTCGATCAATGCACCCAACGAAACAGTCAAAAGAGTTAAAAATAGTCACAGATTGAGTCAAAATATTACATTAGATATGATTGAAAATGTAATGGACAAGAAGAAACAAAAGAATGGCTGGTGCTATCGCAGTCCAACAAATTAGAAAAATATCAAGTTCGTCAGGTTCATGTAAAATGTACTAATTCATGTTTAGAATGTGACGTTTGCAATACCTGTGTAATGTGTACACACGTTCAAATGCTCTTGTAAAGACAATGTAATACGAATGAATATTTGAGGGCATATCCACGCATGTGCTCGTGAATTTTACAGGGGTATTGACAATTTATATATTTGTCCTGCTATTCACAGTACATCAAATTCAGCAAAAAATGAGGAAGTAGAAAAGCTTATTGAGCTTAATAACCAGAATATTATAGAGTGCAAAACTCCAATGAAAAAATTACTAACAAAGTTCAAAGTATTTTGAGTTTATGTGATGCAGTTAATATTTCAGATAGTGATTCGCAAATAATTAACAAACGTTTGGACCAAGTTCTTGGCATTCTTAACAAATGTGAGGTTATCAAACTTGAAACTAAAGAAATTCTCAATGTCAAGCAAAACGTTGATAAGAAATAGCGTCTTTATTCAACAAAGAAGGAACAGAAAAATGTGAGAAAGTTTTTGAAGACATCAGCTACTGAAACCAGTGCTATTGTAGGTGGTCTTATTAATGATGGCACAATCATCAATATTCACAGCGAATTTGATCACAGTTATATTTGAAAATGCCTTTTCCGCGTTTTCACATTACTGGAATGGGATTGTCATATTATATATGCAATATATCTGTTTATATATTGTAATGTAGAATTCCCTATGTAAATAAATATTCTATTTTACTGAAAAGTCGAGGAGTGTTCTTTCGTAAATAGTATCAATTTAAATAAAAAAATTAAAAACGATAAGTTCTCGTAAAAGGGAAAAAGATAAGACTTTGTTACTAAAAGAATTTATTCTAAAAGAATTTATCCGCCGTTTATGTTCTCGGTAATATTCTCATTTTCGTTACCTTTCTCAAAGTAACATAACCGACTCAGAACTCTATAAGTGAACCAATATTACTCTATTGTTGTGAAGAAATGATTTTTAGATCTTGATAGTTATATTTTTTGCTTTATATAGAAGAATTTAAACTTTGAAAAAATATATCAACTTTGTTCTGTCTCCGTTGAAATATTTTCGGAGTATCGGCGGGATATTTTTACAATGAGAAGAAAGTTCACATTGCTAAATATAACATTTAATGATAAAATCCATTTATTTATAGCAGTTTATAAAATTACCAATAATAAAGTAAAATATAACACTGTAGTTCATTCACTGGTTTTACAATACTTTCAGCCATTTCACATTCTGGATCTTGAACTACACACTTCATTACAATAATATTTAATTACTTATTCACGTGTGGAAAGATCTTCCGTAAGCACCGCGCGTCACCTTTCCACCACGTCTTCCTATTTTTTTGGAGTCCTTGGTATTCTCATGTACCGAACTCCTTTACTCAACCTACCGTCACATCAGTATTCTTCAAGAACCTCTCGTTTCACTCCTCCAAGCATTGTGCGAGAACTCCTCGTTTCACCTATCCAAGTATTCTACGAGAGCCTCCTGGTCGGGCTGCAATATAATACTATATATTTCACCTAACTGTGAGAAGGTCCGTGATTCCGTCAAAGCGTCGCGTCGCTCAAAGTCTAACCCAAGTAGCCAGGCGCCCCCCACTTTCAAGCGAAAGATATTAAACCCCCTGCTTATTGCAGTCAGCTCCCAAATACTTTCAACACATACACTACACGCAATACACAATAAAGTTCGTTTTCACTCGCGCGAAATGCGTCACTTACTGGTTCATCCAGTCAAAATGGAAAATCACTGGTTCGCCAGTGATAACTAAAAATACTAATTCAACCAGTGACAATTTCTTTGGTTCAATTGAACTGAGCATTATAAAAGAGAGAGTACCACGTCGGCAATCGACAATCGACACTACTATCCGCTACGGAGACCGAATTATATATGACTCTAAAATGCCATCCGATTTTTCTCCACTCTTTTAGACCTGATATGATCACAATTAGGGCAATGAAATGTTTTCCCTTGACTGTAATGCCTCGGTCACAGAGACTTCTTGGAATTCGTTTATATGTAATAATAGTGACCCCGCCAGAGTCCGGTTCGGAACTAAGCAGATGGCACGCCCGGGCCCGTCGGTAACAACTGGGACTAAGGTCATTATAAGATTTCAAGAATGAATAATAATTCTAAATAAATTGAGTAAAATAAATAAATGAAAATTGAACTACCTGAAATTGATATACCTCAGTAATTAAATAATTTATCCAAAAATTAAACAGTTAAAATTGAAAAATATTTCATTATAAGATTTCAAGAATGAATAATAATTCTAAATAAAAAATTCCAAAAAAAGAGTAAATGGAAATTTGAAATCTTACACAATTGCACATTTCTCAAATTGGAAGAAAATTACATATTTTTCGCATATCTTTTTTAATCTCGGAAGTATAGATATATCGCGTATTGCAATAACCCTACATGACTAAACACAAATTAAAAAAAAAAAAAGAGTGAATGGAAATCTCTGTTTTCTCTGGAAATATTGGTGCTATTGGATCTCCCCTTCTTTTCTTCTGAATACATTTTTCTCGAAAATAAACATACGCAAACATAAAATATGAGCAGATTGGAGCAGACAACTAATTTAGAGATCGACGCTGGACTGAGAGTTGCACACGGTGCGCGTGCGCGAAAACAAGTGCCTGGGCTAAAGAGTAGGGGGTGAAAGTGTAAAAAAGATCATCTCCAGTCAGGAATAGAAATTTTTACAGTGCTGCCACTACACACAGACGCAGATTTCCTGAGACTCCCACACTTTTCCCGCCAACCACACAGATTAAAAACATAGTATTACTTACTTTTACGACGACCCTCGTAATTTAGTAAATTTTACGATGATGTGTCACTTGAACATGAACGTGCTAACACATGAAATTTTTCGTTGTGTCTATACTAAGCAGGAATAAATTTAGAGACAATATGCATTTTTCACCGCTTATCCAGATCATCAACAACCATTTTTGAGTTTGTAATAATTAAAAATTTCTAATATTTCGTGAATTTCACGATTATCTGTCACTTCAACATGAACGCGCGAACACAGGGCATTTTCCCATTGGGTTTATACTAATTAGGAATATATGTGGATACAATATGCATTTTATACCATTCATCCGGATCAAAAATAACCATTTTTTAGTTTGTAATGGTTGAAAATATCTAATATTTCGTGAATTTTACGATTATCTGCCACTTCAACATGAAGGAGCGAACACAGGACATTTTTCCATTGGGTCTATACTAAGCAGAAATATATGTGGATACAATACGCATTCTTCACCGTTTATCTGGATCAGAAATAACCATTTTTTTGAGTTTGTAATAGCCCGTGCAGAAATTTCCCCATCTTTCCCTAGTGGACAATTCCTAGCTTTGAATAAGTAAGGAAAATCTATTAGGAAAATCTAATCATTTATTAATTGATTAATGTTGAATTGAAATATATTGCACGTAGATTAGAAATAAATATACTTTATTTTTGGAGTTTTATTTCAAGTTGTATTATAAAATGCTTTTAAAGAAATGGTGTTAAAAATGTATGCTAGTTATAACCTTGGAAAATTATTGAAGAGACAAATTATTTAGAATTTGACTTGTCTTGTCTTTGGCCACTGCACCGGTAATTGTTCTGGGAAATCCAAAGGTCGATTCATTGTTCTGCATGGGCAGGTGCCTGAAGGGTTGCCAGGTAATTGGTATGAACGAACTACCTCGTTCGACAGTGACAAATGCGAGACACGATTTTCTCAAAAATAAAGTTCAGTTCAGTTGGGGAGACCAAAGCGAGTGGTCGTGCATCAATTTTAAGTTCAGTGAGCTCTTATTGCGCGGCTTTTCATGAGTTGTTAACCCAATTATAAATGCACGTGTTCGTCAGTGTTTGGTGCTACTATAACCTTCGGATGCAGATACGGGTGGTATTCAGTGGTTGGTTCTACTCTCGTCTTTGAAGTGTTTGGTTCTACTCTCGTCTTTGGAGGCAAATACAAGTGTTCTTCAGTGTTCGGTTCCACTATTGCCTTTGGAAGCAGATTGCCGGCTCTCATTCAATTTGTGGAGGCCGCTGCTCACGCTTCCTTGCTCTTTGGATGCGGCTGCTCACGCTTCCTTGAGCTTTGGACGCAATGCATCTGCTTTATCGGTAAGTTATTTTTGGAGGCACTTTGCCTAATCATTCTGGTTCACCCGCAATGGCTCACCCGCAAAGGCTCTAACCTCATCACTATCATTCTGGTTCACCCGCGAAGGCTCTAGCCTCATGATTATCATTATGGTTCACTTGCAATGGTTCACCCGCAAAGGCTCATCCCCATTACTATCATTATGGTTCACCCTAAAAGGCTCTAGCCTCATGATTATCATTATGGTTCACCCGCAATGGTTCACCCGCAAAGGCTCTAGCCTCGTGGCTATCATTCTGGCTCACCCGCAAAGGCTCTAGCTTCATGACTATCATTCTAGCTCACCCGCAATGGTTCACCCGTAATGAATCACCAGCAAAGGCTCTAGCCTAATTCAAACGTTGGGGCCTAGCTAGCCCGGTTTTTTTGTTCTGTTCTTTCAGGTGCTGAATATCCTCAACTTCTTGGCGAAGGTGTAGCTGGTCTAACTTCCTTCGAATGCTTCCTTGGCATCCTCTCTTGACGGCTGACGTGACCTATTTTCACTGAAGGCTAGAGTTGCCTACTTCCTTTGGAGACCGCGTGTCTGCTTCTTCGGGGGATGTATGTATCGAATCACGTACGGCGTCTCAATCTTAAGGTCCGATAAAGGGCTGGCCTTTTTGTCATCACTTGATTTCATGACTTTACTTCGGTTCTTATTCTGACTGTTATACTGTATGATTGTTCATTATTATTCACGAACAATATAAACATTTATTTCAATTCAATGTCCACTGATGCTTTCATTTAGTTGCCCCTCCCTACCTTTCTCGGCTTTTAACAAATGATGTGAAGATATGATCAATAATAACCTACCAAAGTTGTTCATCATTTTTTTCTACATTTATTTGTTAATTTCTTATAATAATAATATATGTATTTTTTTTCGACATACTTCAGACCAAATAAAAGGAGATTAGTTGTTGAATCCTTTATTGCACACTTTCAGTAGCCACACGGAGAAAAAGGTCTAGTTGGGCCAACTAGATGAATCTAGTTACGCGCGTCTAGTAAATTTAAGGCAGAAGTTTCGTTACTCTTACTCGATGTCTTGTAAGTAGTCTAGCAGATTTAACCGATACGTTGTGTTATGGCAAATAGTGTCCATAACTAGACATCTAGTAGCGTGTTGCCCCCCACTACTCTTTTACTCCCTTCATTGCTCCCTCCTACACCCTTTACCAATACTTTCCCTCCCTCTAGCCTGCTTCCTAATTTTCGGAGTCGTCACCTCCAGTTTCTTCCAGGCTCTTGCATTTCTGTGTCCCGTGCGTTATTCCGACCATTTTCAGAGTTGCAAGAAGCGAGAAGCGACGTGTTTTTATTTTTGTTTCTATTTGCGTGTATTAAAATAAGTAAATTCCGTGACGATACAGTGGATAATCTGTTGAACTTTTGGAACCTTTTCTCTTACAAGGCTATATTTCAAGAAACGTAAACTGTATTTTTCTTCAGTGTAGCCGCCATGTTGTTCTCAAGATAATGCTTCAGGCCGTGCGATTTCTTCGAGTAATATAAAATCATACCTTTGGCCAGTGTTTAATAAACGAACTTCATTTTTATTGTGCTGTTTAAATTTTGAAACCTATCTTAAAGATCCTCAAAAATACTTATTTTCCTAACAAAAACTATTTCCCAATACTATACATCTGGTAAATTTTACCAGAAAACTAGTTAAACTACCTAAACACGGAGATGTAAGCCTAACTCAACGTTTGCTTACTTTTACTAGACAGCTAGTTAGCACTACTAGCAATGGAAATATTCGCCGTACTAGATGTCTGGTAACTTATACCAGATGTCTTGTAATTCCAACTAGACAGAGTTTAACTAGACTGTCTGGCGTGTTTAACTAGACAGCGTGTTGGTTCATATTTTACTAGACTATCTAGTACGGCTAACCAGAATCCTTGTTACCCTAACTAGACCTTTTTCTCCGTGCAACGTTTCGAAAACATATGTTTTCCTTGATGATCCTATTGATGAGGAAAACATATGTTTTCGAAACGTTGGCTACTGAAAGTGTGCAATAAAGGATTCAACAACTAATCTCCTTTTATTTGGTCTGAAGTATGTCGAAGAAAATACCTATATTATTATTATAAATTTATATCACTCAGACAAACAACATCGATCAAAACACCATCATTAATCTGTTAATTTCTTGTAAGATTTCAGAGCAGCAAACTAAAATGTATTGTTTTTAGAAAAAGGAAAAAAAAAAAACAAATTTCAAATACTTCTTCGCGTGCTCAAAGAAGATTTCAAACGTTATTTTGCTACATAAGACAACTTAATATAAGTTTTTTTTCAATTGCGTAAAGAAAATGGTAATATCGAAAATCCCGTTCCCTTCCGTTTGCAAAATTTCGTATGTTCGAAAAAGGCCTTAGAAAATAATAAAAATTAATTTCTTCATTCTACCGTATCTTCCACTGAATTTATATGTTTCTGAAAATTAACCTTGTGATGTTTTTTGAATGTTCAAATTTAATAAAATAATCTAAAACGTTTCAATAAATATAGAATTTTTCAAACTTTATTCTTAAGAATTTTTTTTTTTTGCAAAAATACTAGGTCACTTACAAAATTTGAGGTTTCTTTATGCCTAAAACTTCAAGTATTTCAAAATGAAGCTACACGCGTATTTTGAATGGCCGCCTGAATACTGCGCGCTACAGGCGGCGGACATTGTCTCACGCCATGATAGAAGTTTCCTGCCAGCCTGCCACATGTTCAACATATCCATAAGAGATCAAAATCTTTAAATTTGCGAGGGTCTATTCACTGAGTGAAAATGAGTGAAAGAATTCGTGATTTTCGAAGAGTACGCGATCTTGAATCTGAGTTGAGATAAGTGAAGCAGGGTTGGCGAGAGTCGGAGAGAGCTTGAGAGAATCGGAGAGAATACGGATGAATTTAAAGAATACAAGAAGGTCAGGAAGAGTATGAAATGAATTTTCTATTCTGGCTCTGAACTTCTTTATTTCTTTAATAGATGTTTTCTCCATGATTGGTCAGTTGTATGTATAAAAAAAATGTTGGTTTTGAAAAAAGCTCCTTTGAGAGTAGTCCAATTTTTATTCGAAACTTTTTGCTGTGGAATCAAAAATTAAAAAAATAAGCACAGTTTAATTTTTCTCATTTTTCAACGTATTTGTTAATTTTTTGATGTCAACAATCGACAGAAGGAAAAAATAAGACAAGAAATTTTTGTTTGTAAATGGTTTTCCAACCAATGCTATTTTCGAAGTTTCAAAAAACCTGAAATTATAAGAGGATTATTGCATTATTTAAAAAAATAAAATAAAACGCGAATATCTGGAAAGTGATCAATTTCTCGTAGAGGGTGGCCCTAGATTTTCGTAGTCAGCACAACGTTTTACGTAATATTCAGTAAAAAAAATTGGACAGACCTAGAACTGCACACATAATTACCCTTGGCTCACCCCGGTGGCAAAATTGCAGAAATAATTTATAAAGACTTTACAATAGAAAATGAAATAACGTGAAAATATTAATAAAAGGGCCGAATCCATTTCAAATCAGGCAGGCTTCACAATCATACTTCACACGTAAAGTCACACAATCTCTTGGCGGCGAAATATGTTCTTTTCTAGAGTAAATTAGGCGACACGTATTTTTCCGTTTTGAGAACAAAAAAGAACCCATGATGTTACGAGTATTTGAATTTTGACATCTATTTTTCAAAAAAACAATTTTTTTCTTTGAAATCATATAGTTTTTGACCTAATTTTGATGTTATAAATATCTTTTTGGCTTCTGGTGGTGTTTACCGATCTCATGCAAAATCTGCCGGAAAATTGTTTGAAGTGATCAATTTCGATAAAGCATTGATTAAATCAATAAAAATGTTCAAAGATAGAATAGAAAGCTGTTTCTCTCCGTAGCAAGAAATTTTATCAACAAATATCAATCAATAAAAGATACCTTTTTGCAGGTCTACTTGAACTTCTATGAAGAAAATTTTATTTAAATGTTTATATTTAACAAGTTAATGCTCATTTCGAAATTAATATACGTTGACGTGCTATGTCTTTACCGATTTCTAATCAAATTTTCTATAAATTTGTACATTAATAATGCAAAATTTTATTTAAAAATTAGCATCAACTAGTTCTAAATGAAATAATAACTTTTTGCGCTATAAAACATATTGTACAAAGTGTTATTTTAAGTCTCTAATAGTTGCAGAGATTTGTATTAAAGCTGAATAATTTTCATACAAATTGAATAATAAAATTGATTTATTTTAATATTTCTATTATTTATTCTCTACGCCACAGGCGTAAACTTGTCAGTATTGCAAGGAGTTGCCCCTCATTGGCCGAGATGCGCCATTTCCTAGCAAGACAGATGCGTCTACGCTTTTGGCGTAGATAAAATTTGGGATGATTTATGGATAGCCCAATAATGACTGCGCTGACTTTACAGTGATCGACACTGAGTTGAGAAGAGTTTAGAAGAGTTGAGAAGAATTTACGTGATTCTCCGAGGGTAAGCAAGATTTCCTAAGATTTTTTAATTTTTGGAAAAACTGTGCGTGATCTGGCCGGATTTTAGGAAATTTCTCTTCACTTCAGAGTACCAGTTCTGAGTTGGGAATGACTTTTCACTCAGTGAATAGCCCCTTGTAAATTTGACTAAATATTTATTAAATTTTTGAGTGTGGATGCATATCGCGAATATAAAAATATATTATGAGTTTTTAGAAGTGAAGGCATTAAACTTTTGAACGTCGAAAAATAGTGAAATTGTGTAATGGAGTACTATAATCGTAACCTCTAATCGGCAATGTTCTCTAGGAAATATAGTGCAAAATTATATTACTGAAAGTTTTTTCGCGGAATTTTACGTGCTTTAAGTGTGCAAGTTTAATAAATGTGGCTGTTTTAAACAATATTCAAATGTTAAAGATTCGGACATATTGTGGAAATTTTATATATGATTTACAGGGCATTCGCCTTACTGCATATTATTTGGAATTGTTTGGAGACCTACTTATACTAGATCAGATTTACATATGTAGACAATTTCCAATAATATGTCAGTCAAATCTAGTTTAAGTGAACAAATCTCAGCTGAAAATTCCTGTACAGGAACCTCGAAGGATCCTGTACATGTTCCTGTACACGAACCTGCACAAGAACCTGTACAGGTAATCTTGACGGTTCCTGTGCAGGAATTAGGTGAAGGAAACTATAGATGATCCTGCAAAGGAACCTGCACCGACAAAGGAACCTTTGAATGGTCCTGTACAGGTACCTGTACAGAAACGTGTATAGGATCCTTTACAGAAAGCCGTCAAAGGAACCTTTGGAAGGATCCTGTACAGAAACACGTATAGGGTCCTTTACAGAAAGCCATTGCGAAAACTGATGTCGCTTACAGCTATGAACTTGCCTTCCTTTTATTCCCTTTAAGAACCAACTCACTATCGAGAGAGCCAAGCCACCAGCGAACCCTCGCGGATTAGTTCCTATGCAGGTTCATGTATAGGATCATGAACATGTTCCTGTACATGAACCCAAACCTCAATTGACTTAGTGAAGGAACCTGTACAGGACCATTCAAAGGTTAGCTTGTATACAGGTTCCTTTCCAGGATCATGTACAGTTTCATTGCTCTATTTAATTTTTGTTTGTTTTAGTAACGTACAGTAAACTTTTATAGAATCGTAAATTAAAATTATGTTAATTTTTGGCCATGGCGGCTTAAGAACATCGTATATTTTTACATATTCTTTAAATCGATATTCATTATGAAGGTTCATTTATCGATGATATACGTGAAAGGAAAATCTGCTTTCTCAGAATCTAAGGTAATTGATTTGGAGTTAATTTTTTTGTGGAACAGAATAAACTCAATATAAAAGTTTTTTATCTTTTTTAACTTTTTCTTTTGACGTTTCTTTTCGTGTTTCTGATACCTTCTTTCGAGGTTTTTTACATCTGGGTTCTTTAGAACTATTTTTCAAATCTTTGCACTGGTTTGCATATTTTCTTTTGTTTGCAATCAAATCCTTCTTGCCAACAGGGGCAAATTTTGTATTCACCTAATCTGTGGAAGAAAAACGCACGTCAATTTACGAATTTTTATATCCAAAAAAATATTGGTCGGGTTTTCAAGAAAATCTTGTTTATTTTAATAAATTTCAAATTTCAAAGCCCTAAAGAAGTGAACTGCAATGTTCATGAAATGTCGGCAAGATTCATAGTTTTACACTAAACCATTTTTGAGGCCGGGAGAATTTTTTTTCTTAAAATGTAATTTTTGAATTTTTCTCGTAAACTGTGAAAGATATCACAAAAAAACAAGAGACATTTTTCATAGAATTTTTTTAGGCGTGCAAACTTTTATCTTAACATTTTTTCGTATCTGTCATTGTTTTCAAGGAAAAGTAGAAAATTCGATTGTAAAAAAAAATCTCCTGGCTACATAACTTATTTAGGAAGCATCAAACTTACAAGATAACTTGATTACCAAAGTAAAAGTTAAAAAAAATTGGCAAAAAATTTAAACGTGTCTTTTTTGAGATAATCGATTTTTAATATATGTATATGTTATGGAGTTTTAAATATTTTGCAAATCGGAAAAATAAGTATCGCCTAATTTCCTCTGAGAAACAACATATTTCGTCCCGAGAGATTCTGCGATTTCAAGTTTAGAACCCTGCCAGATTTGAAATGGATTCGGTCGCCTGATGAACAAAGTTAAATATTTTTGGCATCGAATAAGGACAAATAAATTACATAATAGGGTACAATTTTGAAAATAAATGTGATTAAAAAAAAATTATGGCGGGATATTAAAAAAAATTTAATGAAATAAGTGGTACAAATTTAAAGATTGTCAATATTATTTATTGTGCTATTGAAATGAAAACATTATTAATTATTTTTAACAAATTCTGTAAATTTTGTAAATAAGTAATGGAAGTTAATAGAAATAAAATTATCTTTTGAGGGTTTTGCACAAAAAATAAGTAACTAATTATGTCGTAATATGTATACAAAGTATTTTTTGATTGAATTGAATGCAAATAAGTTCGATTTCGAGCAATTATTACGAAAAAATATAATTATATAGGACAATTTAAAATAAAATGATCTACTTACCGCTAATAGCTAGAACTTTTGCTTTCAACTGAATTGTTTCTTTTTCTTTCATATCATTTCAATTTAAAGTAGCTACGCAGCCTACTTCTCTTCGAAATCATTGACAACTAAATGACGTCTTGTTTTTTATCATCTTTCTACCAGATCAGCGCAAACTTCTTTTCTCTTGAAGCCATTTTAGATATTATTATTTCAATATTTATTACGAAAAGAAAGATGTTATCTTTGACTATAACCACTAAAATGGACCACTAAATTGCAGCGCCAAGGCAACGACGCTATATTTGAGCGTGAAAATTTGAAATTTCAGTTACTATATGCAAAATGCAAAGCGAGCGAAGTCAAAAAATTAAAGTCAGGGCTCGAAACGGGTTACTTTTTAGTAACTTAGTTACTTTTTTGATCCGCGGTTACTAAAAAGTTACTTATTTTATGAAATGGTTACTTTTTGGTGAAATTTTTTGCCCGAAATAACAAAATGAAATATTTCATGAACCGTGTTATTTAAAAACTTGTGGGAAATATAAAAATTCAAATTTTTTAAGTAAATTTGGCACATTAGACTCGAAAAATGAGGAAAAAACAATAAAATAATAGTTAGTTCATATGTAAAATGTGTGAAAAGGGCTATCAATTGAATTATTATGAATCCTGATAAAAATCGAAATTTAACTAAAATTGCTAGTTTTTAAATTAAAATTTTAATATTTTTTGTTGAAATTTTGGATTAAAATTCGTCT
Organism: Andricus curvator; assembly: GCA_932195095.1. Taxonomy (NCBI): domain Eukaryota; kingdom Metazoa; phylum Arthropoda; class Insecta; order Hymenoptera; family Cynipidae; genus Andricus; species Andricus curvator. The sequence continues at coordinate 12,222 of CAKNYM010036415.1, read as the reverse complement.
TTCTTGGTAGAGAATTAATCTTCTTGATTGAAAATCACCCTTTTGTTTTAAAATACATCATTTTGTTTGAAAATTAATCTTTTTGGTTAGAAATGTACTTATTTTATTGAAAATTCGTCTTTTCCGGTTGGAGATTCCCCTGTTTTCATAGAAAATTCAACTATTTGGTTGACAGATAACTTTTTTGTCAAAAATCCATATTTACTGGTTGAAAATTCAACTTTTTTGTGAAAATCGGTCTTTTTGGATTTAAAAACTCAACAATTTTGTTAAAAATAAACTATTTTGTTGAAAAATCATCTTTTTAAAAAGAATTGTACTGTTTTTATATTAAATTAAAATATTTGTTGGTTATTGTATCGACTATTACATTTTTCTTTAACAATTCATCTTTTTTAGTCAGAAAAATTCAAACATTTTGTTAAAAGTTGAACTACTTTCTTAAACATACATTCCTTTGTTGAAGATTCATAATTTTGATGGAAACTTCGTCTTTTTTGGTGAAAAATCTTTCTTTTTGGTTACTTTTTTGCTACATTATTGTCACTTTTTGGTTCCTTTCTTGAGATAAGTATGGTTACTATTTTACTATTTCTTTAAGCTTGAGCAGTTCCGAGCCCTGATTAAAGTTAATATTACATTAAAGCTGCTATATTCCATGTCTAATTATATCAGAGAAATTTTCATTTCCTTATTTCTAATCGTGTGTCTACTTTCGGGACCATTGTCGTTAAAAACCGTCCAATCAGACAACCGACACCTGGTGCCAACATGATGTTTAATAATCAAGCGTATGTAGCGATTCCTATAAATTATAAAGGACTTGAATAAAGCTTAAAGCATCGTGCATATTTTTTCAAACATAAAAAATCCTTTGAAAATATTGTCCAAACTTCTTTTCCTAATTATTCAATTTTTAATAAACTAATAAATTAATTCACTATGAATTCTTACAATTCAGAGATTAAGACGTGTTTATAGAGGAGGTAAAAAAATAATTTTTGAAATTCAGAGATTAAAAAGTGTCTAAGGAGGAGTTAAAAATATACAAAAAGTTACAGAGCGTTGAAAGAGAACTTAAAAATTCTGTGAAGATTATGGAGGTTTAAAGGAGATTTTAATAAAACTCAAGAACGTAGAGGCAAAATCTTCCATGTAGGGGCTGAAACCTATATGGAAGAAAAATAGAATGAAAATATCTTTAGGAGCGGCTAAGTAGGAGCTAGTAGAATAAGTAGCTTCAAAGTAGAGGCAATACTTCCACTTAGAGCGTCAAAGTAGGGCCTATATTTCGACTCGGGCTGTCACTTGAACATGAACGCGCGAACACAGGACGTCTTTCCGTTGGGTCTATACTAAGCAGGAATATATGTGGATACAATATGCATTTTTTGCCGCTTATCCGGATCAGAAATAACCATTTTTTAGTTTGTTATAGTTAAAAATATCTAATATTTCGTGAATTTCACGATTATCTGTCACTTCAACATGAATTCGTGAACACAAGACATTTTTCCATTGGGTCTGCACTGAGCAGGAATATATGTGGATACAATATGCATTTTTTACGGCTTGCACCTGCCAGAAACTGTTTGGCCCTAACCAAAAACGAAAGCAAAATATTTAATTTTTGTGATACGCCCTATTGTATACTATGGTTTTTCAAAAATTTTCAACGTTTAACTTCAGAATAAATATTAATATTCAGAAATAATTCAAATCATCGATAAGGTGATAAGTTTTAATTTTTCAAAAATACAACTCCAATTTTCCATAAAGCGTGCCGAATTTTTAATTCTAGATTTTGAAAAGGAAAATCAATAATATTACATTGATCTAACCGATTCCTAAATTCTTAGTGTCATTTATGGGTTATCTGTCAAATTGACTGCAAAATGACAAAGACAGCCATGCACTGTCCAAGACGTCATAATCATGTAATTTAAACTAGTAACCTCATAAGGTGAAGAAACGGATGATATGTTAAATCCTTCATAAAATTAACGTCTGAGCATGTATTAGTTACATAAATATAGATAAAAGTCAACCTCAGCTTCCAGACTAATGTAATCGTTTTATTACTGCTGCAAAAGTTGCTCCTCAAACAAACATTGATGAAATGAAATGGAGCCGGTGCTGGATCTCCGGTTTCAAATCAAAATTTTTTAAATTATTTATGTACTTAACTTTTATAACTCTATCCAAATAGATTATTACTGATCTTTTTACTTTTAATCTATATTAGTCTCAGATTTATCAAATATAGAAGAGATTAGTAATATTAGAATAGACTTAGTGTAATTCTGAAACTTTACACTGTTTGTTTGAGGAGCAACTTTCGCAGCAGTAAGAAAATGATACACAAGTCTGGAAGTTGTCGTTGACTTTTGTCATTATTTATGTAACAAACTAGTAACCTGTTATTCTTGAGCCACGTTATTGTCAGAGGTTGTGTTACACGGGCACATTCTTCTAATTTCTTATTTTCAATTTTATTTTTTACAATTAAAATATAAACTAAGCATCTTATTAAAAATTGTCTAAAGAAAATTTTCAGATCTTTTTAAAGTGAACAATTTTTACCTCCAGAATATTTTTTTCGTATAAAATTAAATGAATTTTGACCAGTCATAGAATTTTTTGAAATATATTTCTTACAATTTAAGCAGAAACTATGCGTCTTATTAATGATATGCGAATGCCGTCCATCTTCAAAACATATTTTTAAGGGTTTATGTACAAAAAAAAAGTTTCTTGTAACACTATCTGTACAAGTCACTTAAAAAATGGTCACTATCCACCGGAATTCTAGTTGTTTCTGAACATTTAACACGATTTTTTCAGTAGAAATGTACTTGGAACCTCCTGTAGGTACATTAGGAACATTCCAGCCACGTCCCCAGAACGTACAACATGCCCGACCGATAGATATACTATACATACATTAATTAGCAGTTCGAACTCGAAAGTTCATTGCCTCACTACCCAATTCGGGTAGTGTTTCTAGGTGGATATTTACTACCAATGTGGGCCCACCACACCCACGACGGGCCAACAGCACAAAGTACACCTGAACGGTCACCCATCCAAGTACTAACCGCGCCCAACAATGCTTAACTTCAGTGATCTTACGAGAACTGGTGTTTTCAGCGTGGTATCGCCGTTGGCAACAGATATACTATTGAATCAATAAATATCGTTGAAAAACAAATATTTTATTGAATCAAATATATCCAGTGTAGAATTTTTAGCATCGCTTTTCGGTACAATAGAATTCGTTTCATGGATTCAATAGTATATTTTATGTAACATAGGAATGACTAACGCATTTTATCAGCGTAAATCTGCGCGTATACGCGTAAATCATATGTTTGTTGCATAAAATCTCGTGTGCACTAAGGAGGCAAACATCTTTTTACCTCGTAGGTACATAATATACTATTATTGAAAATGTAACATTTTTTCATCAGTATACTAGGGCCTAAAGAGGACTTACCATTATTCTTATTTTCAGCAACAAAAATCTCATAAACCGTAACAGTATCCGTACACTACGCTACATGGCCCTATACGTAACTGCATACTGTACAATTATCGGAATATCGGTAACATTAAAATAATATTATTCGACTTTTGTGTGTGGCTGTTGTATGACTTTGAGAAGAAATAAACCGTATCAATGAATTATTTGGCAACATCTTTTTTCATTTTTTTTTTCAACAGTAGTTGCCAGAAAATATATCGAGTGAAAGATACTCTTTTTCGTTGAATTAATAGTTTTTATGTTCAATGAATATCATTCTCGAACGAAGGCTCTGGATTATGATAAATTATACTCAGATTATTTACAAATTGATATTTATTCAACTCACGAATGGAAAAATATGACTTTAAATTTTATTTTATGATTGAAATTTTTTCTCATTGATGTCTGATGTGTTAATGAAATTCGCTTAGTAGCCTTCTAAAATATACCAAGTTTTATTCTACTGGAATGTCGAGAGAATGGAGGGGCGCCTAGAATGATATCGACCGTTCACGAACCATCAGAGTTTTGTTTTTCCCTTCGAACTCCTAATTTTACTTTGATATACCCGGATTTCGAATATTTAAGCCTTACCGCAATTATGAATGAATCTAATTTTCCAGTGCCTATTCACATTTACATGCGCCTCGCCGAAAAATATTTTCCTATGTTACCTACCTTACTCGATTACTCGGCTTGAACTCAAACAATTTAAGGTATTTTTTGCAGACGCAATAAGTGTGAAACCAAATAAGACAATATAAATAAAACTGGGGGTCGATTGCGTTCCTGTTGTAATTCACTTTCACTTCACTTTCAGTGGAAGCAATTGAAGGAAACTATAGATAAACAGTTAAAATAATTAAATGTGCAAGAGAAAGTAAAGTGAGAGTGAGGTGAGAAAGTTAAAGTCTATCCAGTAAGAGCCTGCATCCTAGTATTCTTATAAAAATTTATTAAGACGAATTTTTTGTACACGAATACGTTCTGCTAAATGCAAACAGCGACGCAATCACCTTAGTATGTCGTGCAATCTCCGCTAGCATCAATGATGATTGCCTGGCATCTTCAAGGCATGCTGTAGACCAGTTTTTCTACATATTCGAGGTAGAAGTGGAAGTGACATCCAAATTTGGCGAATTTCACGAGACAACTGAGCCAAAGTTCCTAAAGGCTTTCCCCGAAGCATTCTCTTCACATATGACTATATGTCCTCAATCGGATATGCGTCCGGGGACTGCGATGGCCAATGGAGCGTTTTCACTCTCGCTTGCGCCTCCCCGACGCGGCCGCGCCGGGCGCAGTGGGGTGAAATCGGAAAACGAGGTTCAAAATGACATTTAGAACGCAATTATGCACTGATTTTAGATTCTTTTTTTAAATTTAGGACTCAATTTTTTAGAAAATGTTAAGAGTAAATTTTTTATTTTTTGGTTTATTTAATTTTTATGTAAATACAAACAGGGGGAAAAATGTCGATTCGTTGAATTTCATTTTTTATCTTCTAGACAAAATTTTTGTAATACTTTTCGTCCATTGAATATAATGCGCAGGGGTATAAGAAGGATAAAAAATGGTTAACTTGTAACGTTAATTGTAATAAACAAATTGTATTATAAAATACTCCACATTATGGGTAATTCGTCTGCAAAGTATATTTCTGCTCTAAAATCGCTGGCTTTCATCGTTAGGATGGCATCCTCAAAGGGAGGATATTAACATCTATCGAGCCGGTATGGAGTGCAATAGATGAACAACGTGAATGTAAGAGAGGGCTGGCCCGCTGCAGGGAGAACCTTTTAATAGACAGGTGTACTGCCCAGCACTCGATCAGTTATCGAGGCAATCTGTCCATGGTTTGGATTGAGTACCGTAAGGCATTCGATAACACGAACCATGAGGTACTTATCAAGCTCCTTGAGTGCCTGGAGGTGCATCTAAAAATACTTAAACGCATAGAAGAGCTTATGCTCTTGTGGCGGACAAGATTTGTCATAACATCTGACAACAGAAAACTGACTACCAGCTACATCACATATAAGAGGGGGATCTTCCAAGGAGACTTTCTAAGTGCGATACTTTTCTGCATCTCCCACTTGCCTCTAGCTTTTGTGCTCCGAGGCAAAAGCTCTGGATACCTATGTGGCCCGCCGAACAGAAGATAATATAAGGTCAACCACCTTTTATACATGGACGAACTTCAACTCTTTGCTTCCTCAAAAGAGAGCATTACCATCCTTGTGGCGGCGGTGAATTGGTACTCTAGAGCGATTGGCATGAACTTTGGACTGGACAAGTGTGCCTGCGTCCGCCTACTCCAAGGAATACTAGAAACTACATCATCGCGTAACGATCAGGATGTTCAACTCATAAGCGGAAATACCATTCAACATCTTGGTAATGGAGAAACATATGCATGTCGTGAAATACCGCAAGCGGAAACCCAAAATGTGAGTGTGTTGAAAACGGTCCTTAAAAAAAGGTATCGCCAAATTTTAAAAAAAATTTGGGCTTCCGAATTATCTGGGAAGAATAAGATCCAGGCGACCAATGTGTTGGCCGTTCCTATACTGTTCTACACATTTGGTGCAGTAAAATGGACCGTCAATGAGTTGAAGCACTGGCACGAGGCACACGCAAGATGATGACAATCCATCGCAGTCATCATCCTAAATCTTCCGTACTTCGAATATACCTCCCTCGAGATAAAGGGGATAGAGGCTTGCTGACCTTGGAGTGTCTTAATCGAAGAATGGTTCCGGCTACAGCCTGCTCAGTTCTAAATAGCACAGATTCTCTTATGCGACTCGTACATCAACATGAAGTCGTAAATGCTGCGGCGTTTCTATACCGTGCCGCAGATAGACCGCAGAGAAGGTAGGCCTCCCATTTGATTCCAGCGACACTACACATGGCCTAGCATCACTAGCAACTTTAATGCTCAAAAGTCGTGTACAGGAAGCAGAACATTCGACTCTACTAAGAGAACATGCTGACAAATCCCCTCATAGTCAATTCTACGGCATTGTACGTAGAGAAGAGCTATCGATAGGTCTGTCTCACATGTGCCTCAAGTTCGCTGGATTGAGATCGGAGACTGAGGGATTTCTTTTTTCCTGTCAAAACGGCGTTATAGACAACTTGGTTTACCGCTAAAGCATAATGAATGTACCTGTAGGCGATACCAACTGCCGAGCGTGCAAGCAAGAGCCAGAAACACTTGGACATGTTCTCAGTGGATGCTCAAAGTATGCATGCTACGCCCAGGGGGAACTCAAGTCCGTTGTGGAGAATGATCAGTGTAAGATCTACTGGAATTTCTCATTCTCCACCGCTCAACGTATCAGTGCTACAAAGCCTGATATTGTCCTCCAAGATCTGACGACGAAGAGCATTTACGTGATAGAATTCTCGGCACCAGCCGATGATAATATCACGGCAAAGGTAGAAGAAAAACGGGCGAAATATCAAGCACTTCTTTTCGAGCTGAGCAGGCTGTATCGAAACTACAAAGTCCATCTTGTAGTTCTCATAATTGGCTGTCTTGGATGTATGAAAGCATCATTTCTGAGCCAACTCAACAAAATCCCGGCTTGCCAGCGTCAGGCACAGTTCATCGCGAGCCGCATACAAAAGGCTGTTCTTCTGGGATCACATAATCTGGTCCGTCAACACTGTTCCTCATAACATTCGACAAAGATTGGTAGCTGTAAAAAAGTATCCAGAGGTGAAACTTTCATATCCAACTGTGCCGTCTGCCGCGTAAGGCGATCCGCGGCTAGAGACCGGACTCCAAGGAACAGTGTCGCACGAAGTCTCTTGCGTAAATTCCCGGCTCTTGCTTACCTCTGCGATAGAAAGAGCAGAAGTGGTTGACGTACACGTTCCAGTTGCGTCGGGATTGGTTGCTTTAAGGGGATTTATCAGGGTTATAAAAAGGAATTCCAGTTTCCGGCCGCACGGTTGAATATTTTGGTCTGATATTTTGCATACCTCATCTAAATATTGGTCTCTTTTCCTGTGAAGTCTCGGTTTTTTGAAAAAATGTTTATATTTGACGTTATAAACAAGAAGAAAAGAACAATAGAAAAAAAATGCAGTGACGCTCAGTACTAGGTGAGTGTGTATTTTCGAGCCCTGAACCTCGACCCTCGTCAAAGCTACGAGGAAGACGCCCCGTAGCGCGAGTGGAGACTCTGGAGCGCCTCGAATTACCCGAAACGAATTACCCTCCTTATTGTTACGTGATGCAGGCTGGTTCAAAAAACTGAAATTATGAAAGCATCGCGTGATTCAATTTTAATTAGCAGAAATAGTTTATTCATATAATTTCAAGAAAGTGAAAAAAAGAATCATGAAAATCGGTTAATATTTGCAGTAATAATAGAAATGTTGAAGTGCACACGATAGTATGCAAAGATACACCGCACTGTGGGAGGAAACGTATTTTTTTCGTTCAAAAGGTCTACAGCTTTCAATTTTGCCACAATCCGCAATTATTATTTTTTTAAATTGTAGAGCGCTAAATTTCCAAGAGCACCTTAGACAGAGATTGTTGCATTTTCATTTGTTTATTTATTATATGATTACTGAATGAGTGCTGAAAAAACCAGTTCTCGTCAGATCACTGAAGTTAAGCAGCGTTGGGCGCGGTTAGTACTTGGATGGGTGACCATTCGAGAATACTGTGTGCTGTTGGCATATTATGGGTGTGGTGAGCCCAAACTTGCAGTTATTTATAACTACAAGAAAACTATCCACCTAGAAACACTACCCGAATCGGTTAGTGTCACGCCTACCCTGAAAGGGAAATGGCTTAATGGTATACTACTACTACTACTCGAAGTATGAGAAAATCGAGATTTTTCACAAAATCATTATTTACTCTTCAATAGTGGTTTGCATATAATGAAAATCATCTTAAATCGACGCAAGAGTACTCCCAGAATGCAAATAATTTGATTATTATCTGTTTTAATTGTTATAAACAAACGAAATTAACAAATAGCCAAATATCGTCATTGTGGTTGAAAAAGATTTATTCTTAGCTAAAAATGCTTTAACTTATTGTGAGAGTGATTGTTAGTCAGAATATCCATAAATTATTAGAGGAGAGTACCCGAATATGAGATATTCTCCTAATATGAGATAGCGGGGTTTCAGCTAAACTAAGAGGCGCACGCTGTTGGTTCTATCACTAACTTTTAGCCCTTGAAGAAAAAGTAATTTCGTGGTAAAGTCAATTTTTTATCGTGCTTCTAAAGATTATAAGCGAACTTTTTGCGAAATCGGTGATGGTCGAGTTCTTGGATGGAAAGTCTTTAAACCCTATTTATTATCTATTAAATAAGTATTTAGGAGTAAAGTCGGCCTGGAGGGATAGAGATTGAATAACTAAGTAGGAAAATATCGACAGTGTTCAAGTTTTTCATTGTACAGATTAGGCGTAGTAAGTGAGTAGTTGCACGGTGTGGTTCTCATAATATGAGATACCTGTGGTACAATGCATCTCCTGCTTCAGCTGGGCACACTCTGGCTGCGCGGGGGAAACTGGTTACATAGAAACATAGAATAAAGTTTTTCATCAAAAATAATACTTTATTTTGCATTTTATTAGTGATTTCCTGGGGTATCTCATATTATGAGAATAGTTTGAGGAGTTTGGAAAAAGCACTTTTTTTACATTTTTTGGATTTTCAGCAAAACTAAAAATTTGATAAAATTTTTCATTTCAGCACCTTATCGTAAACTAAATTCCCTTTAAAATGACCTACATTAATTTTAAATTCAGTCCATAGAATTTCAACAATCACACCAAACAGAGTTGGTATCTCATATTTGGGTACTCTCCTCTAACAATTAGAATTGTTATAAACAATTTTTTGCACAAATTTGGAATTTGTGGTTTTTTCAGTTGCGGTTTTCCTTTTATCATCTGAATTGATGCAGATATTCTGAAAAATGGAATAAGTTCAATTATATTTGTGAAAATACAAAAACTGTTGATTTTTAAACAAACGACACAAAAAATATAAAACTTTGGCACTTTGACCTGGAAAATAATTTTTTGTATCAAAAATGCTTTAAATTTTTGTGAGAGAGATTTGCAGTCACTATTTCTATATAAAATTAAAAATAAGCAATTGTCATTATTTATTGTTATTATTTCAATTCAAATATCACGAAATTTTCATATATTTAAAAAATATTGTAATTTTTGTTGAAAAAAATTTTTTCTCATCTGGAAATAATTTAAATTATTGTGAGAGTGATCGTCAGTAACAATTTTTATGAAACATTAACAATTATAATATTTATAAGCCATTTTTGTGGAAAATGTTGGAATTATCGGTTTTTCAATTTCGGCTTTTCCTTCATCATCTGAATTGATGCAGATATTCTTGAAAATAACATAGGTTCAATTATATTTGTTAAAATAGAACAATTGTTGATCTTATAAGCAAATTAAATAAATTCAAAGCTTTGGCACTTTTTAAATACATAAAAATTTCGTGATATTTGAAATTAAATAATAACAATAAATAAAAATCTGCCCGCTTCGCGGGCACATTCTCATGGCGCGCTTCGCGCGCGGCTCGCTGGGCTCGCCTAGGGCGCGCGACTGTTGGATCTCGCGCTTCGCGCTCGATCATATATTTATCTCGCGCTTCGCGCTCGATTATGTATTCACCTCGCGCTACGCGCTCGGGCGTATTTACATCGCGCTTTACGCTCGGCTCCTCTAGATTTTTGAACTTCGTGTTCGACTTCGATGAAAAGAAAAAGTTTGTTTGCAAATATTATAAAATTATCAAAACCTCTACATATTAAGTGATTGTTAAATTTGTTTTTATTTTAGACTGAAAAGGAACTTTATTTACTGAAGGTTCTATCGACCTTAAGGAACACATTCTCATCCAGACACTCGCGCTTCGCGCTCGATATTTGATTTGAAAATCATTTGAACCGTATGATAGAAACAAAAAAGTTTGAGCGCACTTACGGCGTGCGATTTGGCAAATACACTGAACGCGTACTTTTTGCTTCGTGTTATATGTTCTTCATATACAAATTACTAAATTTGTATTTGATTTCAAATGAAAAGTAATGATATAATTCAGGCGACAAATTTTATTAGTTAACATTTTATTTTAGCTTGTGCCGTTTATCAAAAAAGTTAATTTTTTCATTTTCAATATATTCTTACTACCAAAATTGATTACGGGTTTGTAAGTCTTTTTTGAATGCACAATTTGTGTTCATTTATATGTTTTCGTACCTTGCATTGTTTTTTCAAAAATTTGATTTTTTTTACTGCCAATGTTATTTTCACGAATAAAAAAAAAACCACGCATCCTATCGAAACGTGAGTCACAATAAATTTGTACCTCTTCCTTGGATGAACAAATTTTGTTTTGGTCATTTTTTCGTAGCTGGTAATATTCGTCTGAAAATTTGATTTTACTATTTTCAATGCTGTTTTTTACGAATAAAACAAAAACTACGCGTCATATCAAAAGATGAATGATAAGAAATTTGTAGATCTTTTTCAGGTGCACAATTTTGGTGAGATGATCTTTTCTGGTATCTTGCATAGTATGACAGCAAAATGGCTTTTTTGATTTTTCATTAATTTTTTGTGCGATCAAAATTTGAATTTTTTATTTTTCAAAAAATTCAAAAAGTTGTTATGAAAATATTATAGGGTGTTCAGGAATCAACGTTTTTCTCCTCTTGACTTTTTTTCATATCGTGCGTTTTTCGGCTTAAAATGTTCATTTTCGTTTGTTTTTTGGAATTTTGAAAATGCTATAACTCCAGTAATTTTTTTTTTATCACGAAAAGTCATAAGAATATTTTGTTCGTCATTTTGCGTGCTACTAATAACCGTACATAGAATTTTCAAATCTTCAATAAAGTGGTCTCAAAAATTTTCAAAATGTGCTCACTTTTTGGATTTTCATCCAAAATAGCTGGTTAACGAACTCGTTCTCTATTTTTCGGCCATAAAAAAGTGTGCCAAAGCTCAATCAAATCTGATCATTTTTTCGAAAGTTATCGTGGCTACAGACAGACAGACAGACTACAGACAGACAGACACCTTCGTAAAAATCGTTTTTTCTAGCTCAGGGGGTCTCAAAACGTGGAGATTTGATGAAAACCGACTATGTCAAATTTTACATAAAACCAATACCTTCTCATTAGAATGAGAATGTAATAACAATTGCTTATTGTTAAGTTTATATAGAAATATAGACTGCAAATCTCTCTAACCAAAAATGTAAAGCAGTTATAGTGCAAAAAAATTATTTTCCAGACCAAAGTGCCGGCGCTTTATGTTTATTTATTTCATTTGTTTAGAAGATTAACATTTGTTGCATTTTAAGAAATATAATTGAACCTATGTTATTTTCAAGAATATCTGCATCAATTCAGATGATAAGAGGAAAACCGCAATTGAAAAAAACAGAAATTCCAAATTTGTAAAAAAAATTGTTTATATAACAATTCTAATTCTTAATAATTTATGGATATTCTGACTAAAAATCACTCTCACAATAATTTAAAGCATTTTTAGCTAAGAACAAATCTTTTTCAACCACAATTACGATATTTGGCTATTTGTTAATTTCATTTGTTTATAATAATTATATACAATTTTACATCTCTCTCTCTCTCTCTCTCTCTCTCTCTCT